>JACMZG010000740.1:0-15054 GCA_018340805.1 Microvelia longipes
TCTCTGATCGAAATCCAGTTATTAAAATAGTGATTTTCATGCTTATTTTGATCATTTTAAGCACTTAAATACGCTTTAAACAATAACATTAGAGAAATAAGCGATTTCCATCAAGAATTGTAGAAGCCATCGGCAGATTTGTTTCAATCTATTTCCTAACATGTTCAGCAATATAACAGTGTTATTTCATGCATTTTAGCAGTGGGAAACACGAGAAAACTTCGGTTTTCTACTTTAGATTCGTTCCAGACATATTGCATAAGTTGTACTTTGTGTGATTTACTGTGGTTCTCTGATCGAAATCCAGTTATTAAAATAGTGATTTTCATGCTTATTTTGATCATTTTAAGCACTTAAATACGCTTTAAACAATAACATTAGAGAAATAAGCGATTTCCATCAAGAATTGTAGAAGCCATCGGCAGATTTGTTTCAATCTATTTCCTAACATGTTCAGCAATATAACAGTGTTATTTCATGCATTTTAGCAGTGGGAAACACGAGAAAACTTCGGTTTTCTACTTTAGATTCGTTCCAGACATATTGCATAAGTTGTACTTTGTGTGATTTACTGTGGTTCTCTGATCGAAATCCAGTTATTAAAATAGTGATTTTCATGCTTATTTTGATCATTTTAAGCACTTAAATACGCTTTAAACAATAACATTAGAGAAATAAGCGATTTCCATCAAGAATTGTAGAAGCCATCGGCAGATTTGTTTCAATCTATTTCCTAACATGTTCAGCAATATAACAGTGTTATTTCATGCATTTTAGCAGTGGGAAACACGAGAAAACTTCGGTTTTCTACTTTAGATTCGTTCCAGACATATTGCATAAGTTGTACTTTGTGTGATTTACTGTGGTTCTCTGATCGAAATCCAGTTATTAAAATAGTGATTTTCATGCTTATTTTGATCATTTTAAGCACTTAAATACGCTTTAAACAATAACATTAGAGAAATAAGCGATTTCCATCAAGAATTGTAGAAGCCATCGGCAGATTTGTTTCAATCTATTTCCTAACATGTTCAGCAATATAACAGTGTTATTTCATGCATTTTAGCAGTGGGAAACACGAGAAAACTTCGGTTTTCTACTTTAGATTCGTTCCAGACATATTGCATAAGTTGTACTTTGTGTGATTTACTGTGGTTCTCTGATCGAAATCCAGTTATTAAAATAGTGATTTTCATGCTTATTTTGATCATTTTAAGCACTTAAATACGCTTTAAACAATAACATTAGAGAAATAAGCGATTTCCATCAAGAATTGTAGAAGCCATCGGCAGATTTGTTTCAATCTATTTCCTAACATGTTCAGCAATATAACAGTGTTATTTCATGCATTTTAGCAGTGGGAAACACGAGAAAACTTCGGTTTTCTACTTTAGATTCGTTCCAGACATATTGCATAAGTTGTACTTTGTGTGATTTACTGTGGTTCTCTGATCGAAATCCAGTTATTAAAATAGTGATTTTCATGCTTATTTTGATCATTTTAAGCACTTAAATACGCTTTAAACAATAACATTAGAGAAATAAGCGATTTCCATCAAGAATTGTAGAAGCCATCGGCAGATTTGTTTCAATCTATTTCCTAACATGTTCAGCAATATAACAGTGTTATTTCATGCATTTTAGCAGTGGGAAACACGAGAAAACTTCGGTTTTCTACTTTAGATTCGTTCCAGACATATTGCATAAGTTGTACTTTGTGTGATTTACTGTGGTTCTCTGATCGAAATCCAGTTATTAAAATAGTGATTTTCATGCTTATTTTGATCATTTTAAGCACTTAAATACGCTTTAAACAATAACATTAGAGAAATAAGCGATTTCCATCAAGAATTGTAGAAGCCATCGGCAGATTTGTTTCAATCTATTTCCTAACATGTTCAGCAATATAACAGTGTTATTTCATGCATTTTAGCAGTGGGAAACACGAGAAAACTTCGGTTTTCTACTTTAGATTCGTTCCAGACATATTGCATAAGTTGTACTTTGTGTGATTTACTGTGGTTCTCTGATCGAAATCCAGTTATTAAAATAGTGATTTTCATGCTTATTTTGATCATTTTAAGCACTTAAATACGCTTTAAACAATAACATTAGAGAAATAAGCGATTTCCATCAAGAATTGTAGAAGCCATCGGCAGATTTGTTTCAATCTATTTCCTAACATGTTCAGCAATATAACAGTGTTATTTCATGCATTTTAGCAGTGGGAAACACGAGAAAACTTCGGTTTTCTACTTTAGATTCGTTCCAGACATATTGCATAAGTTGTACTTTGTGTGATTTACTGTGGTTCTCTGATCGAAATCCAGTTATTAAAATAGTGATTTTCATGCTTATTTTGATCATTTTAAGCACTTAAATACGCTTTAAACAATAACATTAGAGAAATAAGCGATTTCCATCAAGAATTGTAGAAGCCATCGGCAGATTTGTTTCAATCTATTTCCTAACATGTTCAGCAATATAACAGTGTTATTTCATGCATTTTAGCAGTGGGAAACACGAGAAAACTTCGGTTTTCTACTTTAGATTCGTTCCAGACATATTGCATAAGTTGTACTTTGTGTGATTTACTGTGGTTCTCTGATCGAAATCCAGTTATTAAAATAGTGATTTTCATGCTTATTTTGATCATTTTAAGCACTTAAATACGCTTTAAACAATAACATTAGAGAATAAGCGATTTCCATCAAGAATTGTAGAAGCCATCGGCAGATTTGTTTCAATCTATTTCCTAACATGTTCAGCAATATAACAGTGTTATTTCATGCATTTTAGCAGTGGGAAACACGAGAAAACTTCGGTTTTCTACTTTAGATTCGTTCCAGACATATTGCATAAGTTGTACTTTGTGTGATTTACTGTGGTTCTCTGATCGAAATCCAGTTATTAAAATAGTGATTTTCATGCTTATTTTGATCATTTTAAGCACTTAAATACGCTTTAAACAATAACATTAGAGAAATAAGCGATTTCCATCAAGAATTGTAGAAGCCATCGGCAGATTTGTTTCAATCTATTTCCTAACATGTTCAGCAATATAACAGTGTTATTTCATGCATTTTAGCAGTGGGAAACACGAGAAAACTTCGGTTTTCTACTTTAGATTCGTTCCAGACATATTGCATAAGTTGTACTTTGTGTGATTTACTGTGGTTCTCTGATCGAAATCCAGTTATTAAAATAGTGATTTTCATGCTTATTTTGATCATTTTAAGCACTTAAATACGCTTTAAACAATAACATTAGAGAAATAAGCGATTTCCATCAAGAATTGTAGAAGCCATCGGCAGATTTGTTTCAATCTATTTCCTAACATGTTCAGCAATATAACAGTGTTATTTCATGCATTTTAGCAGTGGGAAACACGAGAAAACTTCGGTTTTCTACTTTAGATTCGTTCCAGACATATTGCATAAGTTGTACTTTGTGTGATTTACTGTGGTTCTCTGATCGAAATCCAGTTATTAAAATAGTGATTTTCATGCTTATTTTGATCATTTTAAGCACTTAAATACGCTTTAAACAATAACATTAGAGAAATAAGCGATTTCCATCAAGAATTGTAGAAGCCATCGGCAGATTTGTTTCAATCTATTTCCTAACATGTTCAGCAATATAACAGTGTTATTTCATGCATTTTAGCAGTGGGAAACACGAGAAAACTTCGGTTTTCTACTTTAGATTCGTTCCAGACATATTGCATAAGTTGTACTTTGTGTGATTTACTGTGGTTCTCTGATCGAAATCCAGTTATTAAAATAGTGATTTTCATGCTTATTTTGATCATTTTAAGCACTTAAATACGCTTTAAACAATAACATTAGAGAAATAAGCGATTTCCATCAAGAATTGTAGAAGCCATCGGCAGATTTGTTTCAATCTATTTCCTAACATGTTCAGCAATATAACAGTGTTATTTCATGCATTTTAGCAGTGGGAAACACGAGAAAACTTCGGTTTTCTACTTTAGATTCGTTCCAGACATATTGCATAAGTTGTACTTTGTGTGATTTACTGTGGTTCTCTGATCGAAATCCAGTTATTAAAATAGTGATTTTCATGCTTATTTTGATCATTTTAAGCACTTAAATACGCTTTAAACAATAACATTAGAGAAAAAGCGATTTCCATCAAGAATTGTAGAAGCCATCGGCAGATTTGTTTCAATCTATTTCCTAACATGTTCAGCAATATAACAGTGTTATTTCATGCATTTTAGCAGTGGGAAACACGAGAAAACTTCGGTTTTCTACTTTAGATTCGTTCCAGACATATTGCATAAGTTGTACTTTGTGTGATTTACTGTGGTTCTCTGATCGAAATCCAGTTATTAAAATAGTGATTTTCATGCTTATTTTGATCATTTTAAGCACTTAAATACGCTTTAAACAATAACATTAGAGAAATAAGCGATTTCCATCAAGAATTGTAGAAGCCATCGGCAGATTTGTTTCAATCTATTTCCTAACATGTTCAGCAATATAACAGTGTTATTTCATGCATTTTAGCAGTGGGAAACACGAGAAAACTTCGGTTTTCTACTTTAGATTCGTTCCAGACATATTGCATAAGTTGTACTTTGTGTGATTTACTGTGGTTCTCTGATCGAAATCCAGTTATTAAAATAGTGATTTTCATGCTTATTTTGATCATTTTAAGCACTTAAATACGCTTTAAACAATAACATTAGAGAAATAAGCGATTTCCATCAAGAATTGTAGAAGCCATCGGCAGATTTGTTTCAATCTATTTCCTAACATGTTCAGCAATATAACAGTGTTATTTCATGCATTTTAGCAGTGGGAAACACGAGAAAACTTCGGTTTTCTACTTTAGATTCGTTCCAGACATATTGCATAAGTTGTACTTTGTGTGATTTACTGTGGTTCTCTGATCGAAATCCAGTTATTAAAATAGTGATTTTCATGCTTATTTTGATCATTTTAAGCACTTAAATACGCTTTAAACAATAACATTAGAGAAATAAGCGATTTCCATCAGAATTGTAGAAGCCATCGGCAGATTTGTTTCAATCTATTTCCTAACATGTTCAGCAATATAACAGTGTTATTCATGCATTTTAGCAGTGGGAAACACGAGAAAACTTCGGTTTTCTACTTTAGATTCGTTCCAGACATATTGCATAAGTTGTACTTTGTGTGATTTACTGTGGTTCTCTGATCGAAATCCAGTTATTAAAATAGTGATTTTCATGCTTATTTTGATCATTTTAAGCACTTAAATACGCTTTAAACAATAACATTAGAGAAATAAGCGATTTCCATCAAGAATTGTAGAAGCCATCGGCAGATTTGTTTCAATCTATTTCCTAACATGTTCAGCAATATAACAGTGTTATTTCATGCATTTTAGCAGTGGGAAACACGAGAAAACTTCGGTTTTCTACTTTAGATTCGTTCCAGACATATTGCATAAGTTGTACTTTGTGTGATTTACTGTGGTTCTCTGATCGAAATCCAGTTATTAAAATAGTGATTTTCATGCTTATTTTGATCATTTTAAGCACTTAAATACGCTTTAAACAATAACATTAGAGAAATAAGCGATTTCCATCAAGAATTGTAGAAGCCATCGGCAGATTTGTTTCAATCTATTTCCTAACATGTTCAGCAATATAACAGTGTTATTTCATGCATTTTAGCAGTGGGAAACACGAGAAAACTTCGGTTTTCTACTTTAGATTCGTTCCAGACATATTGCATAAGTTGTACTTTGTGTGATTTACTGTGGTTCTCTGATCGAAATCCAGTTATTAAAATAGTGATTTTCATGCTTATTTTGATCATTTTAAGCACTTAAATACGCTTTAAACAATAACATTAGAGAAATAAGCGATTTCCATCAAGAATTGTAGAAGCCATCGGCAGATTTGTTTCAATCTATTTCCTAACATGTTCAGCAATATAACAGTGTTATTTCATGCATTTTAGCAGTGGGAAACACGAGAAAACTTCGGTTTTCTACTTTAGATTCGTTCCAGACATATTGCATAAGTTGTACTTTGTGTGATTTACTGTGGTTCTCTGATCGAAATCCAGTTATTAAAATAGTGATTTTCATGCTTATTTTGATCATTTTAAGCACTTAAATACGCTTTAAACAATAACATTAGAGAAATAAGCGATTTCCATCAAGAATTGTAGAAGCCATCGGCAGATTTGTTTCAATCTATTTCCTAACATGTTCAGCAATATAACAGTGTTATTTCATGCATTTTAGCAGTGGGAAACACGAGAAAACTTCGGTTTTCTACTTTAGATTCGTTCCAGACATATTGCATAAGTTGTACTTTGTGTGATTTACTGTGGTTCTCTGATCGAAATCCAGTTATTAAAATAGTGATTTTCATGCTTATTTTTGATCATTTTAAGCACTTAAATACGCTTTAAACAATAACATTAGAGAAATAAGCGATTTCCATCAAGAATTGTAGAAGCCATCGCAGATTTGTTTCAATCTATTTCCTAACATGTTCAGCAATATAACAGTGTTATTTCATGCATTTTAGCAGTGGGAAACACGAGAAAACTTCGGTTTTCTACTTTAGATTCGTTCCAGACATATTGCATAAGTTGTACTTTGTGTGATTTACTGTGGTTCTCTGATCGAAATCCAGTTATTAAAATAGTGATTTTCATGCTTATTTTGATCATTTTAAGCACTTAAATACGCTTTAAACAATAACATTAGAGAAATAAGCGATTTCCATCAAGAATTGTAGAAGCCATCGGCAGATTTGTTTCAATCTATTTCCTAACATGTTCAGCAATATAACAGTGTTATTTCATGCATTTTAGCAGTGGGAAACACGAGAAAACTTCGGTTTTCTACTTTAGATTCGTTCCAGACATATTGCATAAGTTGTACTTTGTGTGATTTACTGTTTCTCTGATCGAAATCCAGTTATTAAAATAGTGATTTTCATGCTTATTTTGATCATTTTAAGCACTTAAATACGCTTTAAACAATAACATTAGAGAAATAAGCGATTTCCATCAAGAATTGTAGAAGCCATCGGCAGATTTGTTTCAATCTATTTCCTAACATGTTCAGCAATATAACAGTGTTATTTCATGCATTTTAGCAGTGGGAAACACGAGAAAACTTCGGTTTTCTACTTTAGATTCGTTCCAGACATATTGCATAAGTTGTACTTTGTGTGATTTACTGTGGTTCTCTGATCGAAATCCAGTTATTAAAATAGTGATTTTCATGCTTATTTTGATCATTTTAAGCACTTAAATACGCTTTAAACAATAACATTAGAGAAATAAGCGATTTCCATCAAGAATTGTAGAAGCCATCGGCAGATTTGTTTCAATCTATTTCCTAACATGTTCAGCAATATAACAGTGTTATTTCATGCATTTTAGCAGTGGGAAACACGAGAAAACTTCGGTTTTCTACTTTAGATTCGTTCCAGACATATTGCATAAGTTGTACTTTGTGTGATTTACTGTGGTTCTCTGATCGAAATCCAGTTATTAAAATAGTGATTTTCATGCTTATTTTGATCATTTTAAGCACTTAAATACGCTTTAAACAATAACATTAGAGAAATAAGCGATTTCCATCAAGAATTGTAGAAGCCATCGGCAGATTTGTTTCAATCTATTTCCTAACATGTTCAGCAATATAACAGTGTTATTTCATGCATTTTAGCAGTGGGAAACACGAGAAAACTTCGGTTTTCTACTTTAGATTCGTTCCAGACATATTGCATAAGTTGTACTTTGTGTGATTTACTGTGGTTCTCTGATCGAAATCCAGTTATTAAAATAGTGATTTTCATGCTTATTTTGATCATTTTAAGCACTTAAATACGCTTTAAACAATAACATTAGAGAAATAAGCGATTTCCATCAAGAATTGTAGAAGCCATCGGCAGATTTGTTTCAATCTATTTCCTAACATGTTCAGCAATATAACAGTGTTATTTCATGCATTTTAGCAGTGGGAAACACGAGAAAACTTCGGTTTTCTACTTTAGATTCGTTCCAGACATATTGCATAAGTTGTACTTTGTGATTTACTGTGGTTCTCTGATCGAAATCCAGTTATTAAAATAGTGATTTTCATGCTTATTTTGATCATTTTAAGCACTTAAATACGCTTTAAACAATAACATTAGAGAAATAAGCGATTTCCATCAAGAATTGTAGAAGCCATCGGCAGATTTGTTTCAATCTATTTCCTAACATGTTCAGCAATATAACAGTGTTATTTCATGCATTTTAGCAGTGGAAACACGAGAAAACTTCGGTTTTCTACTTTAGATTCGTTCCAGACATATTGCATAAGTTGTACTTTGTGTGATTTACTGTGGTTCTCTGATCGAAATCCAGTTATTAAAATAGTGATTTTCATGCTTATTTTGATCATTTTAAGCACTTAAATACGCTTTAAACAATAACATTAGAAAATAAGCGATTTCCATCAAGAATTGTAGAAGCCATCGGCAGATTTGTTTCAATCTATTTCCTAACATGTTCAGCAATATAACAGTGTTATTTCATGCATTTTAGCAGTGGGAAACACGAGAAAACTTCGGTTTTCTACTTTAGATTCGTTCCAGATATTGCATAAGTTGTACTTTGTGTGATTTACTGTGGTTCTCTGATCGAAATCCAGTTATTAAAATAGTGATTTTCATGCTTATTTTGATCATTTTAAGCACTTAAATACGCTTTAAACAATAACATTAGAGAAATAAGCGATTTCCATCAAGAATTGTAGAAGCCATCGGCAGATTTGTTTCAATCTATTTCCTAACATGTTCAGCAATATAACAGTGTTATTTCATGCATTTTAGCAGTGGGAAACACGAGAAAACTTCGGTTTTCTACTTTAGATTCGTTCCAGACATATTGCATAAGTTGTACTTTGTGTGATTTACTGTGGTTCTCTGATCGAAATCCAGTTATTAAAATAGTGATTTTCATGCTTATTTTGATCATTTTAAGCACTTAAATACGCTTTAAACAATACATTAGAGAAATAAGCGATTTCCAAAGAATTGTAGAAGCCATCGGCAGATTTGTTCAATCTATTTCCTAACATGTTCAGCAATATAACAGTGTTATTTCATGCATTTTAGCAGTGGGAAACACGAGAAAACTTCGGTTTTCTACTTTAGATTCGTTCCAGACATATTGCATAAGTTGTACTTTGTGTGATTTACTGTGGTTCTCTGATCGAAATCCAGTTATTAAAATAGTGATTTTCATGCTTATTTTGATCATTTTAAGCACTTAAATACGCTTTAAACAATAACATTAGAGAAATAAGCGATTTCCATCAAGAATTGTAGAAGCCATCGGCAGATTTGTTTCAATCTATTTCCTAACATGTTCAGCAATATAACAGTGTTATTTCATGCATTTTAGCAGTGGGAAACACGAGAAAACTTCGGTTTTCTACTTTAGATTCGTTCCAGACATATGCATAAGTTGTACTTTGTGTGATTTACTGTGGTTCTCTGATCGAAATCCAGTTATTAAAATAGTGATTTTCATGCTTATTTTGATCATTTTAAGCACTTAAATACGCTTTAAAACAATAACATTAGAGAAATAAGCGATTTCCATCAAGAATTGTAGAAGCCATCGGCAGATTTGTTTCAATCTATTTCCTAACATGTTCAGCAATATAACAGTGTTATTTCATGCATTTTAGCAGTGGGAAACACGAGAAAACTTCGGTTTTCTACTTTAGATTCGTTCCAGACATATTGCATAAGTTGTACTTTGTGTGATTTACTGTGGTTCTCTGATCGAAATCCAGTTATTAAAATAGTGATTTTCATGCTTATTTTGATCATTTTAAGCACTTAAATACGCTTTAAACAATAACATTAGAGAAATAAGCGATTTCCATCAAGAATTGTAGAAGCCATCGGCAGATTTGTTTCAATCTATTTCCTAACATGTTCAGCAATATAACAGTGTTATTTCATGCATTTTAGCAGTGGGAAACACGAGAAAACTTCGGTTTTCTACTTTAGATTCGTTCCAGACATATTGCATAAGTTGTACTTTGTGTGATTTACTGTGGTTCTCTGATCGAAATCCAGTTATTAAAATAGTGATTTTCATGCTTATTTTGATCATTTTAAGCACTTAAATACGCTTTAAACATAACATTAGAGAAATAAGCGATTTCCATCAAGAATTGTAGAAGCCATCGGCAGATTTGTTTCAATCTATTTCCTAACATGTTCAGCAATATAACAGTGTTATTTCATGCATTTTAGCAGTGGGAAACACGAGAAAACTTCGGTTTTCTACTTTAGATTCGTTCCAGACATATTGCATAAGTTGTACTTTGTGTGATTTACTGTGGTTCTCTGATCGAAATCCAGTTATTAAAAGTGATTTTCATGCTTATTTTGATCATTTTAAGCACTTAAATACGCTTTAAACAATAACATTAGAGAAATAAGCGATTTCCATCAAGAATTGTAGAAGCCATCGGCAGATTTGTTTCAATCTATTTCCTAACATGTTCAGCAATATAACAGTGTTATTTCATGCATTTTAGCAGTGGGAAACACGAGAAAACTTCGGTTTTCTACTTTAGATTCGTTCCAGACATATTGCATAAGTTGTACTTTGTGTGATTTACTGTGGTTCTCTGATCGAAATCCAGTTATTAAAATAGTGATTTTCATGCTTATTTTGATCATTTTAAGCACTTAAATACGCTTTAAACAATAACATTAGAGAAATAAGCGATTTCCATCAAGAATTGTAGAAGCCATCGGCAGATTTGTTTCAATCTATTTCCTAACATGTTCAGCAATAACAGTGTTATTTCATGCATTTTAGCAGTGGGAAACACGAGAAAACTTCGGTTTTCTACTTTAGATTCGTTCAGACATATTGCATAAGTTGTACTTTGTGTGATTTACTGTGGTTCTCTGATCGAAATCCAGTTATTAAAATAGTGATTTTCATGCTTATTTTGATCATTTTAAGCACTTAAATACGCTTTAAACAATAACATTAGAGAAATAAGCGATTTCCATCAAGAATTGTAGAAGCCATCGGCAGATTTGTTTCAATCTATTTCCTAACATGTTCAGCAATATAACAGTGTTATTTCATGCATTTTAGCAGTGGGAAACACGAGAAAACTTCGGTTTTCTACTTTAGATTCGTTCCAGACATATTGCATAAGTTGTACTTTGTGTGATTTACTGTGGTTCTCTGATCGAAATCAGTTATTAAAATAGTGATTTTCATGCTTATTTTTGATCATTTTAAGCACTTAAATACGCTTTAAACAATAACATTAGAGAAATAAGCGATTTCCATCAAGAATTGTAGAAGCCATCGGCAGATTTTTTCAATCTATTTCCTAACATGTTCAGCAATATAACAGTGTTATTTCATGCATTTTAGCAGTGGGAAACACGAGAAAACTTCGGTTTTCTACTTTAGATTCGTTCCAGACATATTGCATAAGTTGTACTTTGTGTGATTTACTGTGGTTCTCTGATCGAAATCCAGTTATTAAAATAGTGATTTTCATGCTTATTTTGATCATTTTAAGCACTTAAATACGCTTTAAACAATAACATTAGAGAAATAAGCGATTTCCATCAAGAATTGTAGAAGCCATCGGCAGATTTGTTTCAATCTATTTCCTAACATGTTCAGCAATATAACAGTGTTATTTCATGCATTTTAGCAGTGGGAAACACGAGAAAACTTCGGTTTTCTACTTTAGATTCGTTCCAGACATATTGCATAAGTTGTACTTTGTGTGATTTACTGTGGTTCTCTGATCGAAATCCAGTTATTAAAATAGTGATTTTCATGCTTATTTTGATCATTTTAAGCACTTAAATACGCTTTAAACAATAACATTAGAGAAATAAGCGATTTCCATCAAGAATTGTAGAAGCCATCGGCAGATTTGTTTCAATCTATTTCCTAACATGTTCAGCAATATAACAGTGTTATTTCATGCATTTTAGCAGTGGGAAACACGAGAAAACTTCGGTTTTCTACTTTAGATTCGTTCCAGACATATTGCATAAGTTGTACTTTGTGTGATTTACTGTGGTTCTCTGATCGAAATCCAGTTATTAAAATAGTGATTTTCATGCTTATTTTGATCATTTTAAGCACTTAAATACGCTTTAAACAATAACATTAGAGAAATAAGCGATTTCCATCAAGAATTGTAGAAGCCATCGGCAGATTTGTTTCAATCTATTTCCTAACATGTTCAGCAATATAACAGTGTTATTTCATGCATTTTAGCAGTGGGAAACACGAGAAAACTTCGGTTTTCTACTTTAGATTCGTTCCAGACATATTGCATAAGTTGTACTTTGTGTGATTTACTGTGGTTCTCTGATCGAAATCCAGTTATTAAAATAGTGATTTTCATGCTTATTTTGATCATTTTAAGCACTTAAATACGCTTTAAACAATAACATTAGAGAAATAAGCGATTTCCATCAAGAATTGTAGAAGCCATCGGCAGATTTGTTTCAATCTATTTCCTAACATGTTCAGCAATATAACAGTGTTATTTCATGCATTTTAGCAGTGGGAAACACGAGAAAACTTCGGTTTTCTACTTTAGATTCGTTCCAGATATTGCATAAGTTGTACTTTGTGATTTACTGTGGTTCTCTGATCGAAATCCAGTTATTAAAATAGTGATTTTCATGCTTATTTTGATCATTTTAAGCACTTAAATACGCTTTAAACAATAACATTAGAGAAATAAGCGATTTCCATCAAGAATTGTAGAAGCCATCGGCAGATTTGTTTCAATCTATTTCCTAACATGTTCAGCAATATAACAGTGTTATTTCATGCATTTTAGCAGTGGGAAACACGAGAAAACTTCGGTTTTCTACTTTAGATTCGTTCCAGACATATTGCATAAGTTGTACTTTGTGTGATTTACTGTGGTTCTCTGATCGAAATCCAGTTATTAAAATAGTGATTTTCATGCTTATTTTGATCATTTTAAGCACTTAAATACGCTTTAAACAATAACATTAGAGAAATAAGCGATTTCCATCAAGAATTGTAGAAGCCATCGGCAGATTTGTTTCAATCTATTTCCTAACATGTTCAGCAATATAACAGTGTTATTTCATGCATTTTAGCAGTGGGAAACACGAGAAAACTTCGGTTTTCTACTTTAGATTCGTTCCAGACATATTGCATAAGTTGTACTTTGTGTGATTTACTGTGGTTCTCTGATCGAAATCCAGTTATTAAAATAGTGATTTTCATGCTTATTTTGATCATTTTAAGCACTTAAATACGCTTTAAACAATAACATTAGAGAAATAAGCGATTTCCATCAAGAATTGTAGAAGCCATCGGCAGATTTGTTTCAATCTATTTCCTAACATGTTCAGCAATATAACAGTGTTATTTCATGCATTTTAGCAGTGGGAAACACGAGAAAACTTCGGTTTTCTACTTTAGATTCGTTCCAGACATATTGCATAAGTTGTACTTTGTGTGATTTACTGTGGTTCTCTGATCGAAATCCAGTTATTAAAATAGTGATTTTCATGCTTATTTTGATCATTTTAAGCACTTAAATACGCTTTAAACAATAACATTAGAGAAATAAGCGATTTCCATCAAGAATTGTAGAAGCCATCGGCAGATTTGTTTCAATCTATTTCCTAACATGTTCAGCAATATAACAGTGTTATTTCATGCATTTTAGCAGTGGGAAACACGAGAAAACTTCGGTTTTCTACTTTAGATTCGTTCCAGACATATTGCATAAGTTGTACTTTGTGTGATTTACTGTGGTTCTCTGATCGAAATCCAGTTATTAAAATAGTGATTTCATGCTTATTTTGATCATTTTAAGCACTTAAATACGCTTTAAACAATAACATTAGAGAAATAAGCGATTTCCATCAAGAATTGTAGAAGCCATCGGCAGATTTGTTTCAATCTATTTCCTAACATGTTCAGCAATATAACAGTGTTATTTCATGCATTTTAGCAGTGGGAAACACGAGAAAACTTCGGTTTTCTACTTTAGATTCGTTCCAGACATATTGCATAAGTTGTACTTTGTGTGATTTACTGTGGTTCTCTGATCGAAATCCAGTTATTAAAATAGTGATTTCATGCTTATTTTGATCATTTTAAGCACTTAAATACGCTTTAAACAATAACATTAGAGAAATAAGCGATTTCCATCAAGAATTGTAGAAGCCATCGGCAGATTTGTTTCAATCTATTTCCTACATGTTCAGCAATATAACAGTGTTATTTCATGCATTTTAGCAGTGGGAAACACGAGAAAACTTCGGTTTTCTACTTTAGATTCGTTCCAGACATATTGCATAAGTTGTACTTTGTGTGATTTACTGTGGTTCTCTGATCGAAATCCAGTTATTAAAATAGTGATTTTCATGCTTATTTTGATCATTTTAAGCACTTAAATACGCTTTAAACAATAACATTAGAGAAATAAGCGATTTCCATCAAGAATTGTAGAAGCCATCGGCAGATTTGTTTCAATCTATTTCCTAACATGTTCAGCAATATAACAGTGTTATTTCATGCATTTTAGCAGTGGGAAACACGAGAAAACTTCGGTTTTCTACTTTAGATTCGTTCCAGACATATTGCATAAGTTGTACTTTGTGTGATTTACTGTGGTTCTCTGATCGAAATCCAGTTATTAAAATAGTGATTTTCATGCTTATTTTGATCATTTTAAGCACTTAAATACGCTTTAAACAATAACATTAGAGAAATAAGCGATTTCCATCAAGAATTGTAGAAGCCATCGGCAGATTTGTTTCAATCTATTTCCTAACATGTTCAGCAATATAACAGTGTTATTTCATGCATTTTAGCAGTGGGAAACACGAGAAAACTTCGGTTTTCTACTTTAGATTCGTTCCAGACATATTGCATAAGTTGTACTTTGTGTGATTTACTGTGGTTCTCTGATCGAAATCCAGTTATTAAAATAGTTGATTTTCATGCTTATTTTGATAAT
>JACMZG010000741.1:0-5000 GCA_018340805.1 Microvelia longipes
AATAGTGTATTTATTTTAACTCGTAAATGATCACTTCTTAGAAGAATAATAGCGTCTAGCTAAATGAAAAAGAGCAATAACAGGTCTGTGATGCCCTTAGATGTCCGGGGCCGCACGCGCGCTACAATGGCAGTTCCAACAAGTATCCCTTACTAGAAATAGTTGGGCAATCTTGTGAAACACTGTCGTATCAGGGATTGCGAATTGTAATTATTTCGCATGAACGAGGAATTCCTAGTAAGCGCAAGTCACTAGCTTGCGCTGATTACGTCCCTGCCCTTTGTACACACCGCCCGTCGCTACTACCGATTGAATGGTTTAGTGAGATTGTTGGATTCTGGTCTAAGAAATGGCAACATTTCTATGAATGGGAAAAGACACTCAAACTTGATCATTTAGAGGAAGTAAAAGTCGTAACAAGGTTTCCGTAGGTGAACCTGCGGAAGGATCATTATTAGTTCATAACAGTTTAACTCGTAACTAAAATTAGTGTATCATGATACTGATGCATCAATGCTATTTTGAGTTGTAAGCAAATGTGAATTGATTTTTCGGGTCAATTCTATTTTGCAATAGGTTCAGGATACAACTTGGCTTAGCATTAAACTCTTTCTCAGGGTGCCTATGTCGTGTGAATAGAAATATTTGCGTGGCAAGTACAGTGCATACTTTAAATTGGCGTATGCAATACGGATTTTGAATTTATTCATTATCTGGCACTGATCTAAACAATATCAAAGCGTGATCAAGATATTGTGCAAGGCTTAAATATTTCAGTAAAGATTGTTTACGTATTTGTCCGAGTCGCGACTACCTGATGCTTTGTAGGTTAATACCGAAATTGTTGCGATAAATCTTGGATTGGCTATAAATATGTTTACAAAATTGAAAGAGAGCCCTGAGAACGTCTATAATTTAATTTTATAATAGTATTGCAAAAGCAATACGGGTCCTCGATTCATTATTGAGTTGATCAAAATAGAGTATGGATCGCCTAATAGCATCTGTATTAATAACCACTTTAAGCGATGGATCACTCGGCTCACACGTCGATGAAGAACGTAGCAAAATACGTGAATTAATGTAAAATGCACAACGCTCTGATCATTGACAATTTGAACGCAAATGGCGGCTATTGGTAAACCTTTAGCCACGGCTGTCTGAGGGTCGGCATTGTATTTATCATTACGTTCAATAGTAATGTTTTGAGGGGTTCACTTTTGGCGTTTATTTTGTCGAAAGTGCCTCTTTAAGGTGATAGTGTATTTCGGTACACCTCTATGGAAACATAGAGTTTATGTTGAATTCGTAATTTATTGCGTTTTTAACAAATCGAGTATGTGGAATGTTCTGGATTATTAAAATTACTTTCGGTTTTAATTAGCTGGAGCCACGGCTTTATGAGTTGTGCTCTAGTGATACGTTAGTAAGAGTAAATAATCAATTTATTTTAAGGAACATTCATTATGCATATTTGATTTATTACCCGACCTCAGATCAGACGAGATTACCCGCTGAACTTAAGCATATCATTAAGCGGAGGAAAAGAAACTAACAAGGATTTCCCCAGTAGTGGCGAACGACCGGGAATTAGCCCAGCACCGAATCCTGTATCTTTGATATTGGGAATTGTGGTGTAAAGGTTGCGTTTTTAATTGAAGATGATACTCCAAATTCACTTGATTGTGATGTTGTCCATAGAGGGTGTTAGGCCCGTTGGAGTGTTTGAAACTATTATTGATGCTTCCTATGAGTCGGATTGTTTGAGAATGCAGTCCAAATTGGGTGGTAAACTCCATCTAAGGCTAAATACTTGTGTGAGTCCGATAGCAAACAAGTACCGTGAGGGAAAGTTGAAAAAACTTTGAAGAGAGAGTTAAATAGTACGTGAAATCGCTTAGAGGTAAACGAGTGAAGCCGAAGATGTTGTATGGGATTCAGTTAACTGCGTGTTTTCTTGATTTTTGCGAAATCCCACTAGGAATCGCTTTTATCGAGATCTTAATATGCGGTTGATGCACTTTCTGTATAACAGTACTGCGACCGATAGCGTCTTTTTTCTGTCGTAATTTTGAAGGTGATCATTCCTTCGGGAATGGTTTTATAGCTGGTTACACGGTTAAATGATTTATTGGTGATTGCGATTGACAGAAATTGATTGGTTTAATGTTGATGATTCTTTAATAGACTAATAATAGGCTATTTGTGAATTTTGATGTTTTTCATGATCGATGTGTTGATCTAAAGTCTGCAGTGTATGTAGGTTACTTACTCGTCCCGTCTTGAAACACGGACCAAGGAGTTTTATATGATCGCGAGTCAAAGGGCCTTACGAAACCCCACGGCGTAATTAATGTAAAGGTTTACCTCGGTAAACTGTGATGTGACCTCGTGGCAACACTGAGTGCAACATCGACCCGTCTAAAGATGTTCGCATCTGGGCGGAGTTTGAGCGATCATGTAGAGACCCGAAAGATGGTGAACTATGCTTGTGCAGGTTGAAGCCAGAGGAAACTCTGGTGGAGGACCGCCGCGGTTCTGACGTGCAAATCGATCGTCGGACATGAGTATAGGGGCGAAAGACTAATCGAACCATCTAGTAGCTGGTTCCCTCCGAAGTTTCCCTCAGGATAGCTGACATTTGTTATTGTAGTTTTACCTGGTAAAGCGAATGATTAGAAGTATTGGGGACGAAATGTCCTCAACTTATTCTCAAACTTTAAATGGGTTCGAAGTGCGTCTTTCTTCATTGAAGATGTGCATCGAATACAAGTGTCTAGTGGGCCATTTTTGGTAAGCAGAACTGGCGATGTGGGATGAACCAAACATCTGGTTAAGGTGCCTAACATAACGCTCATGAGAACCCACAAAAGGTGTTGTTTGATAAAGACAGCAGGACGGTGGACATGGAAGTCGTCATCCGCTAAGGAGTGTGTAACAACTCACCTGCCGAATCAACCAGCCCTGAAAATGGATGGCGCTGTAGCGTTGGACCTATACCGGATCGATATCGTAAGTTTACAAAACGAGTAAACGATATCGTGTAGGAGGTGCCGTGGTTGCTAAGAAGCTACTGGCGTAAGTCAGAGTGGAGCGGTCACGGGTACAGATCTTGGTAGTAGTAGCAATTATTCAAGTGAGATCCTTGAAGACTGAAGTGGAGAAGGGTTCCATGTCAACAGCATTTGAACATGGGTTAGTCGGTCCTAAGCGATCTGGTAATTCAGTTATCAGAAAGAGTGATAGACATTAGCAATAGTGTTTATAATTGATTTTAGCCTCTTGAAGCGAAAGGGAATCAGTTTAATATTACTGAACTTGAATATGGAAATTTGGTTGTTTCGGCAACACAAGGTGGTAACACAAGCGATCTCAGAGACGTCATCAGGTGTTTTGGGAAGAGTTCTCTTTTCTTTGTATACATAAACATGTCCCTAGAATCAGGTTATCTGGAGAAAGGGATGTGAAATGTTAAAAGCATCACGTTTCACGTGATGTCCGAAGCGCTCTTGATGGCCCTTGAAAATCTGAGGGAGCAGTTATAAATTTCATATCAATCCGTACCGATATCCGCAGCAGGTCTCCTAGGTGAGCAGCCTATAGTCTTAGAACAATGTAGGTAAGGGAAGTCGGCAAATTAGATCCGTACCTTCGGTAAAAGGATTGGCTCTAGGGATCGGCATGGTGGGCTTTATCAAGAGTCGATTGGAAACGAGAGTGGGGTTGTTATTTGATTGAGCTTAGGGCAACTCGTAAATGATCACTTCTTAGAAGAAAAAAATAGCGTCCTAGCTAATGAAAAAGAGCAATAACAGGTCTGTGATGCCCTTAGATGTCCGGGGCCGCACGCGCGCTACAATGGCAGTTCCAACAAGTATCCCTTACTAGAAATAGTTGGGCAATCTTGTGAAACACTGTCGTATCAGGATTGCGAATTGTAATTATTTCGCATGAACGAGGAATTCCTAGTAAGCGCAAGTCACTAGCTTGCGCTGATTACGTCCCTGCCCTTTGTACACACCGCCCGTCGCTACTACCGATTGAATGGTTTAGTGAGATTGTTGGATTCTGGTCTAAGAAATGGCAACATTTCTATGAATGGGAAAAGACACTCAAACTTGATCATTTAGAGGAAGTAAAAGTCGTAACAAGGTTTCCGTAGGTGAACCTGCGGAAGGATCATTATTAGTTCATAACAGTTTAACTCGTAACTAAAATTAGTGTATCATGATACTGATGCATCAATGCTATTTTGAGTTGTAAGCAAATGTGAATTGATTTTTCGGGTCAATTCTATTTTGCAATAGGTTCAGGATACAACTTGGCTTAGCATTAAACTCTTTCTCAGGGTGCCTATGTCGTGTGAATAGAAATATTTGCGTGGCAAGTACAGTGCATACTTTAAATTGGCGTATGCAATACGGATTTTGAATTTATTCATTATCTGGCACTGATCTAAACAATATCAAAGCGTGATCAAGATATTGTGCAAGGCTTAAATATTTCAGTAAAGATTGTTTACGTATTTGTCCGAGTCGCGACTACCTGATGCTTTGTAGGTTAATACCGAAATTGTTGCGATAAATCTTGGATTGGCTATAAATATGTTTACAAAATTGAAAGAGAGCCCTGAGAACGTCTATAATTTAATTTTATAATAGTATTGCAAAGCAATACGGGTCCTCGATTTCATTATTGAGTTGATCAAAATAGAGTATGGATCGCCTAATAGCATCTGTATTAATAACCACTTTAAGCGATGGATCACTCGGCTCACACGTCGATGAAGAACGTAGCAAAATACGTGAATTAATGTAAAATGCACAACGCTCTGATCATTGACAATTTGAACGCAAATGGCGGCTATTGGTAAACCTTTAGCCACGGCTGTCTGAGGGTCGGCATTGTATTTATCATTACGTTCAATAGTAATGTTTTGAGGGGTTCACTTTTGGCGTTTATTTTGTCGAAAGTGCCTCTTTAAGGTGATAGTGTATTTC
>JACMZG010000741.1:10000-15043 GCA_018340805.1 Microvelia longipes
TGCATAAAATAAAAAAATATTTAAATTTTAAAAGATCATACACATAGCTAGCCGTAACCAGGAAGGTATAAAAAACAGTATTTAATTGTGCTTTTAACCAGCGCATTTTTTAATTTAATTTTCAATTTTCAGAAATTAACTATCATGTAAATGTAAAGAGAGTAATAGTTACTCCCGCTTGACTGATGTAATAATAATAATAATAATAATAATAATAAATAATAATAATAATAATAATAATAATAATAATAATAATAATAATAATAATAATAATAATAATAATAATATAATAATAATAAATAATAATAATAATAATAATAATAAATAATAAATAATAATAATAATAATAATAATAATAATAATAATAAATAATAATAATAATAATAATAATAATAATAATATAATAATAATAATAATAATAATAATAATAATAATAATAATAATAATAATAATAATAATAATAATAATAATAATAATAATAATAATAATAATAATAATAATAATAATAATAATAATAATAATAATAATAATAATAATAATAATAATAATAATATAATAATAATAATAATAATAATAATAATAATAATAATAATAATAATAATAATAATAATGCGGATTTACATTTAACAATCGATTTTATTCAATAAATGTAATAAATGTTATTAATTTATATTACTTATTATAATAAGTAGTTTGTTAATAAGTAATATTTCATTTGAAACTTAAAAAAATAAAATAATTTTTTACACAAATTTCAAAGAAAAATGCAAATATTTCATGTCATAAAATCAAATATTACAGTTTTTATACATTTTCGACTTAGAAAATAATCGAGAATTTTTATTTTAAAAAAATCTTTTCTTAATTATTTCTCTGTTATTTCCCAATTTATTAAATACTACCCATGTTAGATAACTAATGCTATATATTGGTAGTCTATGTAAAGTTGACATAGTATTATATACTGTTGATTTTTGATTATCAATGAAATTAAACTCATATTCGTTATGAATTATGGGTAAATGAAAAAATGTTGTAGTGGCGAATGTTGTTTCGGTAACGGTTTCCAAATGCGTGGAGTTATCGTCTACTACGTACCACATGAACAAGGGTAAATATAGCTTTCGCTTTGAAGCGTTAGTAATTTAAATTTCTATTGTCCAGGCCTTTTTCTAGTCAGATACAGTTGTGAAGCTTGCTTTGCGATTGTTTTGCTTGTTAGTTGAATTTGTTGAATCAAAACGCTAACAATAAAAGCAATTCAATGAATATCATATATTTAAATATATAACGAATGGCCTATTTTAGTTATCGGTTAAACGATAGCTAAGCGATTGAATAAAAATCGTACGTATCATTATTGATGAAAACGTAAATGCTAAGTAGAGTAAACTGAAATGATCAAGCTTTTATGCATCGATGATGCATTGAGTAAACGATATTTATATTTTGGATTTAATATAATGTGACTGAGAAAAATGGTAAAACATTTTTCTTTTCAAATCAGTTAATAAAAATGAGACTTGATTATACATTGTATTTAAATCATTTATTGCAAAAAATAAAAATCGTTGAAAGGGTGATAATTAAATTTATTTCACAAATAGTGTTTTTTAAATGAAATTGCTGTTTTTGGATTATCATGTGGTTAATGCTTGATCGATTGATAAAGTTAATGATACTTGTGTTTATTGATTTTCATATCTTAGTGACTACTTAATTGAAACCATGTTAAGTAGAGTACGTAAAATAAATATCTGGTTGATCCTGCCAGTAGTCATATGCTTATCTCAAAGATTAAGCCATGCATGTCTTAGTACAAAAGTCTCGTACACTTAAACCGCGGATGGCTCATTATAACAGCTATGATTTGAGAGATTCTATCATTTTGCCATGGGATAACTGTGGTAATTCTAGAGCTAATATCTAACAGAATGCCGTGACTCACGAAGCGGCGGATTTATTAGATCAAAATCAACCTGGTGAAAACCGGTTTTTTGATGACTCTGGATAATTTTACTGATCGTACGACCTTTGTGTTGACGACATATCTCTTGAAGTGGCTGACCTATCAACTTTCGATGGTAAGATCAAAGCTTACCATGGTTGTAACGGGTAACGGGAATCAGTGTTCGATTCCGGAGAGGGAGCCTGAGAAACGGCTACCACATCCACGGAAGGCAGCAGGCGCGTAAATTACCCAATACCGGTTCGGTGAGGTAGTGACAAAAATAACAATATGGGCCCTAGTGGTTTCATAATTGCAATGAGAACATTTTAAATACTTTATCAAGTATCAATTGGAGGGCAAGTCTGGTGCCAGCAGCCGCGGTAATTCCAGCTCCAATAGCGTATATTAAAAGTTGTTGCAGTTAAAAAGCTCGTAGTTGAAATTGAGGAAAAAGATGGTTTGAAATCTTTGATTGAAAGCTATCTTGTCCTTCGACGTCGTGTATATCTTTGATGCTCTTTAATGGGTGTTGAGGATGACCGACAAGTTTACTTTGAAAAAATTAGAGTGCTTAAAGCAGGCTGATGCTTGCATATTGTTGCATGGAATAATAAAATAAGACTTCGGTTTTATTTTGTTGGTTTTCGAAACTGAAGTAATGATTAAAAGAGACTGCCGGGGGCATATGTATGCTGGTGCTAGAGGTGAAATTCTTAGATCATCAGCAGACAGTCTACTGCGAAAGCATTTGCCAAGAATGTTTTCATTAATCAAGAACGAAAGTCAGAGGATCGAAGACGATCAGATACCGTCCTAGTTCTGACCATAAACTATGCCAACTGACAGTCGCGAAGGTAATTTAAATCTCCTTGCGAGAAGTCACCGGGAAACCTAAGTCTATGGGTTCCGGGGGAAGTATGGTTGCAAAGCTGAAACTTAAAGGAATTGACGGAAGGGCACCACCAGGAGTGGAGCCTGCGGCTTAATTTGACTCAAACGGGAAATCTCACCCGGTCCGGACACTGTGAGGATTGACAGATTGATAGCTCTTTCTTGATTCGGTGGGTGGTGGTGCATGGCCGTTCTTAGTTGGTGGAGCGATTTGTCTGGTTAATTCCGTTAACGAACGAGACTCTAACCTGCTAAATAGTACATTTGTTTTAAAATAGCAAATGCTGACTTCTTAGAGGAATAAATAGCGTTTAGCTAAATGAAAAAGAGCAATAACAGGTCTGTGATGCCCTTAGATGTCCGGGCCGCACGCGCGCTACAATGGCAGTAACAGCGAGTTTAATTCCTAGCTAGAAATGGCTGGGTAACCTGCTTAATCACTGTCGTGTCAGGAATAGTGGATTGAAATTATTCCACTTGAACGAGGAATTCCTAGTAAGTGCAAGTCACTAGCTTGCGCTGATTACGTCCCTGCCCTTTGTACACACCGCCGTCGCTACTACCGATTGAATGGTTTAGTGAGATCGTTGGATTCGATTTAAGAAATGGCAACATTTCTATAGTTGGGAAAGACAATCAAACTTGATCATTTAGAGGAAGTAAAAGTCGTAACAAGGTTTCCGTAGGTGAACCTGCGGAAGGATCATTATTAGTTCATTGAAATTAAAAGAACGATTTAGAATTTACAGCTGACATGCTATAAATTAAATTAAAAAAAATTTTGGCTCTAATAATTCATTTTATAATGAATTATTAAATATAAAAAAGTGCTGATTTTAATTTACTAATTACATATTATGCTACTTGGATTGTTTTATTGCGAAGTATTCGGCTCGCTAAACAATAAATCGACTCGTTTTATAGTAGTAAATGGTTTCAAGTGCTAGTAGTAAATTAATCAGCATTAAACCACACATTCACGGGTGCCTATGGTATTTTTCGAAATACCGAGTACTCATATAAACATTTTTATTGGGTGTTGTTTATATGACAGACTTATGTCCGTAGTCTCTCGTAAAAAGGAAATTACAAAACACAAGTTGTTGGCACTGATAAAAACAATATCAAAGCATTATCAGGATATTGTGCAAGGTTTAATTAGTTTAGTAATATAATATCTTTAAAATTTAGTGTTATTTATTTGGTCAATATACGAATTCAAGTTGCAGTGATTAATAATAACTGGTCTAATGCTTTGTAGATAAATATCCGAATTCAGTTATTTTATTAATCATTTATTTTGGCAAAACTGCAATTGGCTAAAGAATTTGTATGTTGATTAACACGATATTATATGAAAAGCTGCCCCGTGTGTTTCTATTTCTATTAACTTTACAGTATCGTTTGGTGATCAAATGATAATGGCAATCCTCGACTTTGTAAAAGAAGTTGGGTTGATTGAAAATTAGAATATGGATCGCTGTAAAAAGCATCTGTATATTATTAACCACTTTAAGCGATGGATCACTCGGCTCGCACGTCGATGAAGAACGTAGCAAAACATGTGAATTAATGTGAACTGCACAACGCTCTGATCATTGACATTTTGAACGCAAATGGCGGCTATGGGTCAACCTATAGCCACATCTGTCTGAGGGTCGGCATAGCATTTATCATTACGTTCAATAGTAATGTTTTGAGGGGTTCACTTTTGGTTTTTATTTCAATCGAAAGTGCCTCTTTAAGGTGATAGTGTATTTGTTAAACAAGTACACCTCTATGGAAACATAGAGTTTCGATTTTTGAAATGCTATTAATATACAGTTTACATATGAAATTAACATAAAGTTAATGCTGTTGTTGAAGTTAATAGATTTATTTGTTATTGTTACTATTGTTTTCATAATTTATTGACCATTGTATAGAAAGAAGAAAAGGCAAATAAACAATGTTTGAATGGGTTGTTGATTTATTTGTTTGATCTTTTAAATATATTTTGGATTGATAATAATAGAAATAATGATGCTATTAATGACAATGACAATTTAATTTTGCATTATCAATATGTGCGTTTCAGTATTAATTGACGTATTGAAATAGTGTTTTAAATATAATTGAACAAGTTTGACGGAAATTCTGGATTATTGAAATTATTGATATCATTTGATGCATACATAATTTTAATTTTCTCCAGTGCCGCA
>JACMZG010000742.1:2500-7500 GCA_018340805.1 Microvelia longipes
TCCGTGTTTCAAGACGGGACAGTAGTAACCTACATATACACTGCAGACTTACTAGATCCCATCGACCATCAGTTCAACATTCAAAGCAATCTCTTATGAGTCACAATCAAACAATCAGCATTACCAACAGCCAATAATCAGCAATCGAAATCACCAATAACCAAATTTAACCGTGCAATGAGCTATAAAACCATTCCGAAGAAATTGGTCACCTTCAAATTACGACAGAAAAAACGCTATTGGTCGCAGTTTTATACAGAAAGTGCATTGATCGTCCATTATGAGCTTAAATTAGCAATTCCTAGTGAGATTTTGCAAAATAAGACAGACAATCAACTGAATCCCATATATCAGTTTCGGCTCTACTCGTTTACCTCTAAGCGATTTCACGTACTATTTAACTCTCTCTTCAAAGTTCTTTTCAACTTTCCCTCACGGTACTTGTTTACTATCGGACTCGCACAAGTATTTAGCCTTAGATGGAGTTACCACCCAATTTGGACTGCATTCTCAAACAATCCGACTCATAGGAAGCATCAATAAAAGTCGTACACTCCAACGGGCTAACACCGTCTATGGACAACATCACAATCAAGTGAATTTGGAGTATACTCAATTAAAAACGCAACCTTTACACCACAATTCCTAATATCAAAGATACAGGATTCGTGCTGGGCTAATTCCCGGTCGTTCGCCACTACTGGGGAAATCCTTGTTAGTTTCTTTTCCTCCGCTTAATGATATGCTTAAGTTCAGCGGGTAATCTCATCTGATCTGAGGGTCGGATTAAAAGTTAATTGAACAAATAAATAATAAATGAAATTCCTTGACAATTAATTGATTATTTACTAAAATCTCACAGGTGACAGCACACATATGCACCAGAACGCAACTCATTAAGCTGCGGCACTTTAAAATTATGTATGCATCAAATGATATCAATAATTTCAATAATCCAGAATTTCCGTCAAACTTGTTCCACTACAATACGTCAATTAATACTGAAACGCACATATTGATAATGCAAAACATTGTCATTAATAGCATCATTATGATCAAACAAATAAATCAACAACCCATTCAAACATTGTTTATTTGCCATACACAATAGTAACAATAACAAATAAATCTATTAACTTCAACAACAGCATTAACTTCATCTGTATATTAATAGCATTTCAAAAATCGAAACTCTATGTTTCCATACTTGTTAACAATACACTATCACCTTAAAGAGGCACTTTCGATTGAAATAAAACCAAAAGTGAACCCCTCAAAACATTACTATTGAACGTAATGATAAATGCTATGCCGACCCTCAGACAGATGTGGCTATAGGTTGACCCATAGCCGCCATTTGCGTTCAAATGTCAATGATCAGAGCGTTGTGCAGTTCACATTAATTCACATGTTTTTGCTACGTTCTTCATCGACGTGCGAGCCGAGTGATCCATCGCTTAAAGTGGTTATAATATACAGATGCTTTTTACAGCGATCCATATTCTAATTTTCAATCAACCCAACTTCTTTTACAAAGTCGAGGATTGCCATTATTTGATCACCAAACGATACTGTAAAAGTTAAATAGAAATAGAAACACACGGGCAGCTTTCATATAATTCGTGTTAATCAACATACAAATTCTTTAGCCAATTGCAGTTTTGCCAAAATAAATGATTAATAAAATAACTGAATTCGGATATTTATCTACAAAGCATTAGACCAGTTATTATTAATCACTGCGAATTCGTATATTGACCAAATAAATAACGTTTTTAAAGATATTATATTACTAAATATTAAACCTTGCACAATATCCTGATAATGCTTTGATATTGTTTTATCAGTGCCAACAACTTGTGTTTTGTAATTTCCTTTTTACGGACATAAGTCTGTCATATAAACAACACCCAATAAAATGTTTATATGAGTACTCGGTATTTCGAAAATACCATAGGCACCCCGTGAATGTGTTGGTTTAATGCTGATTAATTTACTACTAGCACTTGAAACCATATTTACTACTATAAAGAGTCGATTTATTGTTTAGCGAGCCGAATACTTCGCAATAAAACAATCCAAGTAGCATAATATGTAATTAGTAAATTAAAATCAGCACTTTTTTATATTAATAATTCATTATAAAATGAATTATCAGAGCCAAAATCGTTTTTTAATTTAATTTATAGCATGTCAGCTGTAAATTCTAATCGTTCTTTAATTTTAATGAACTAATAATGATCCTTCCGCAGGTTCACCTACGGAAACCTTGTTACGACTTTTACTTCCTCTAAATGATCAAGTTTGAGTGTCTTTTCCCATTCATAGAAATGTTGCCATTTCTTAGACGGAATCCAACAATCTCACTAAACCATTCAATCGGTAGTAGCGACGGGCGGTGTGTACAAAGGGCAGGGACGTAATCAGCGCAAGCTAGTGACTTGCGCTTACTAGGAATTCCTCGTTCATGCGAAATAATTACAATTCGCATTCCTGATACGACAGTGATTAAGATTGCCCAATTTCTAGTAGGGATACTCGTTGTTACTGCCATTGTAGCGCGCGTGCGGCCCCGGACATCTAAGGGCATCACAGACCTGTTATTGCTCTTTTTCATTTAGCTAGACGCTATTTATTCTCTAAGAAGTGTGAGTTAAAAAAAAATGTACTATTTAGCAAGTTAGAGTCTCGTTCGTTATCGGAATTAACCTGACAAATCGCTCCACCAACTAAGAACGGCCATGCACCACCACCCACCGAATCAAGAAAGAGCTATCAATCTGTCAATCCTCACAGTGTCCGGACCGGGTGAGATTTCCCCGTGTTGAGTCAAATTAAGCCGCAGGCTCCACTCCTGGTGGTGCCCTTCCGTCAATTCCTTTAAGTTTCAGCTTTGCAACCATACTTCCCCCGGAACCCAAAGACTTTGGTTTCCCGGTGACTTCTAGCAAGATGATAAATTATCATCGCTAACTGTCAGTTGGCATAGTTTATGGTCAGAACTAGGACGGTATCTGATCGTCTTCGATCCTCTGACTTTCGTTCTTGATTAATGAAAACATTCTTGGCAAATGCTTTCGCAGTAGATTGTCTGCTGATGGTCTCACCTCTAGCACCAGCATACATATGCCCCCGGCAGTCTCTTTTAATCATTACTTCAGTTTCGAAAACCAACAAAATAAACCGAAGTCTTTTATTATTCCATGCAACAATATGCAGGCATAAGCCTGCTTTAAGCACTCTAATTTTTTCAAAGTAAACTTGTCGGTTATTGAAAAATCCCAAAAGTGACTTAACAATATACACGACGGTGAAGGAAGATTCAACACTCGGTCATAGACCTCATAAAGAATCATTTCCTCAATTTCAACTACGAGCTTTTTAACTGCAACAACTTTAATATACGCTTTTGGAGCTGGAATTACCGCGGCTGCTGGCACCAGACTTGCCCTCCAATTGATACTTGATAAAGTATTTAAAATATTCTCATTGCAATTATGAAACCACTAGGGCCCATATTGTTATTTATTGTCACTACCTCACCGAACCGGTATTGGGTAATTTTCGCGCCTGCTGCCTCCGTGGATGTGGTAGCCGTTTCTCAGGCTCCCTCTCCGGAATCGAACACTGATTCCCCGTTACCCGTTACAACCATGGTAAGCTTTGATCTTACCATCGAAAGTTGATAGGTCAGCCATTTCAAGAGATTCGTCGTCAACACTAAGGTTGTACGATCAGTGAAGTTATCCAGAGTCATCAAAATTCTGCCTTGCGACAGGTTAGTTTTGATCTAATAAATCCGCCGCTTCGTGAGTCACGGCATTCTTTAAAATATTAGCTCTAGAATTACCACAGTTATCTTGTGGCAAAAGATTATATCTCTTAAATAATAGCTGTTATAATGAGCCATCCGCGGTTTCAGTTTATAAAACTGTGTACTTAGACATGCATGGCTTAATCTTTGAGATAAGCATATGACTACTGGCAGGATCAACCAGATATTTATATATATACGACCGCCTAAGCGAGTCATTTCGTTAATATTCAATCGCATAACTGCATATTTAAACACAGCTACATTAGGTCATTCGTTATAATTGCAAAGCAACTATTTCTTTATTCGTTAAACCCTCATAAATGATAGGTAATTAATTGAATTAATCAATTAAATCTGACAAGATACAGGCCTGGACAGAGAAAATGAAATTGCAACTGCTACAATGCTGCTGCTATATTCACCCGGACGAATATGTATAACGTAAACAATCATAAAGATTATTTAAGGATTATCGCTGCGTTGGCTGTAGGGCTACTAACAAAATATTCTGTACTGATCCACAATTGTATTAACAATTGATAGATTTTATATGAGCCAACAAATAATCAATCAGTATATTTCAACTAATCAACTATAATTAAATAGTCAGCTCACATATATACTGTGGATATATACCTTGGGTAGCATTCCTGAAACCGGCGACTTTAGTATTAATTTATTGTTTCCAAAATATATTTATTTAGATGTAAAACTGTTTTCTTAATATGGTTAGCGAAAAAATTTATCAAAAACGGTTAAAAATAAGAAATTTAGGGCATTTCTCTTTGAAAATTTGTGTAAAAATTTTAAAATTTTTTTTATCTTTTTGTTTGTATTTATTATGTTTATTAAGCTCAAATTGCTTTTAGTATAATTTTTAATTCTCTGTTAAATGTACTAATTTTTATTTCAAATTTAAAATTTTTTAGCAATAGTTTAGACATTTATGTTGGTTCATTAAAAATACACGTGATTAAACATAATTATCACTTTTTGCTGATATTATTAAATGTTTATATAATTATCAGTTAGAGAAAAAAATTCTACATCGAATCATACTAAAATCTCTTATATATCTCAATTTTTACTAAAGTTATGACTAAATTTAAGTTTATGAGAGGTTTCCTTAATTTTTGGATTTGGCCGCTGGGAGTTTGAAGAAATACACATTGTACTGAATTGA
>JACMZG010000742.1:12500-15021 GCA_018340805.1 Microvelia longipes
ATCACAATCAAGTGAATTTGGAGTATCATCTTCAATTAAAAACGCAACCTTTACACCACAATTCCCAATATCAAAGATACAGGATTCGGTGCTGGGCTAATTCCCGGTCGTTCGCCACTACTGGGAAATCCTTGTTAGTTTCTTTTCCTCCGCTTAATGATATGCTTAAGTTCAGCGGGTAATCTCGTCTGATCTGAGGTCGGGTAATAAATCAAATATGCATAATGAATGTTCCTTAAAATAAATTGATTATTTACTCTTACTAACGTATCACTAGAGCACAACATAAAGCCGTGGCTCCAGCTAATTAAAACCGAAAGTAATTTTAATAATCCAGAACATTCCACATACTCGATTTGTTAAAAACGCAATAAATTACGAATTCAACATAAACTCTATGTTTCCATAGAGGTGTACCGAAATACACTATCACCTTAAAGAGGCACTTTCGACAAAATAAACGCCAAAAGTGAACCCCTCAAAACATTACTATTGAACGTAATGATAAATACAATGCCGACCCTCAGACAGCCGTGGCTAAAGGTTTACCAATAGCCGCCATTTGCGTTCAAATTGTCAATGATCAGAGCGTTGTGCATTTTACATTAATTCACGTATTTTGCTACGTTCTTCATCGACGTGTGAGCCGAGTGATCCATCGCTTAAAGTGGTTATTAATACAGATGCTATTAGGCGATCCATACTCTATTTTGATCACTCAATAATGAAATCGAGGACCCGTATTGCTTTTGCAATACTATTAAAAATTAAATTATAGACGTTCTCAGGGCTCTCTTTCAATTTTGTAAACATATTTATAGCCAATCCAAGATTTATCGCAACAATTTCGGTATTAACCTACAAAGCATCAGGTAGTCGCGACTCGGACAAATACGTAAACAATCTTTACTGAAATATTTAAGCCTTGCACAATATCTTGATCACGCTTTGATATTGTTTAGATCAGTGCCAGATAATGAATAAATTCAAAATCCGTATTGCATACGCCAATTTAAAGTATGCACTGTACTTGCCACGCAAATATTTCTATTCACACGACATAGGCACCCTGAGAAAGAGTTTAATGCTAAGCCAAGTTGTATCCTGAACCTATTGCAAAATAGAATTGACCCGAAAAATCAATTCACATTTGCTTACAACTCAAAATAGCATTGATGCATCAGTATCATGATACACTAATTTTAGTTACGAGTTAAACTGTTATGAACTAATAATGATCCTTCCGCAGGTTCACCTACGGAAACCTTGTTACGACTTTTACTTCCTCTAAATGATCAAGTTTGAGTGTCTTTTCCCATTCATAGAAATGTTGCCATTTCTTAGACCAGAATCCAACAATCTCACTAAACCATTCAATCGGTAGTAGCGACGGGCGGTGTGTACAAAGGGCAGGGACGTAATCAGCGCAAGCTAGTGACTTGCGCTTACTAGGAATTCCTCGTTCATGCGAATAATTACAATTCGCAATCCCTGATACGACAGTGTTTCACAAGATTGCCCAACTATTTCTAGTAAGGGATACTTGTTGGAACTGCCATTGTAGCGCGCGTGCGGCCCGGACATCTAAGGGCATCACAGACCTGTTATTGCTCTTTTTCATTTAGCTAGACGCTATTTATTCTTCTAAGAAGTGATCATTTACGAGTTAAAATAAATACACTATTTAGCAAGTTAGAGTCTCGTTCGTTATCGGAATTAACCTGACAATCGCTCCACCAACTAAGAACGGCCATGCACCACCACCCACCGAATCAAGAAAGAGCTATCAATCTGTCAATCCTCACAGTGTCCGACCGGGTGAGATTTCCCGTGTTGAGTCAAATTAAGCCGCAGGCTCCACTCCTGGTGGTGCCCTTCCGTCAATTCCTTTAAGTTTCAGCTTTGCAACCATACTTCCCCCGGAACCCAAAGACTTTGGTTTCCCGGTGACTTCTAGCAAGATGATAAATTATCATCGCTAACTGTCAGTTGGCATAGTTTATGGTCAGAACTAGGACGGTATCTGATCGTCTTCGATCCTCTGACTTTCGTTCTTGATTAATGAAAACATTCTTGGCAAATGCTTTCGCAGTAGATTGTCTGCTGATGGTCTCAGAATTTCACCTCTAGCACCAGCATACATATGCCCCCGGCAGTCTCTTTTAATCATTACTTCAGTTTCGAAAACCAACAAAATAAAACCGAAGTCTTATTTCATTATTCCATGCAACAATATGCAGGCATAAGCCTGCTTTAAGCACTCTAATTTTTTCAAAGTAAACTTGTCGGTTATTGAAAAATCCCAATAAAGTGACTTAACAATATACACGACGGTGAAGGAAGATTCAACACTCGGTCATAGACCTCATAAAGAATCATTTCCTCAATTCAACTACGAGCTTTTTAACTGCAACAACTTTAATATACGCTTTTGGAGCTGGAATTACCGCGGCTGCTGGCACCAGACTTGCCCTCCAATTGATACTTGATAAAGTATTTAAAATATTCTCATTGCAATTAT
>JACMZG010000743.1:0-15033 GCA_018340805.1 Microvelia longipes
AGAAAATAAAAATTACTGGTGAAATAATGTTGTTTAAAATTATCCGCTCAGTTTACTGGAAGGTAAGTTTCATCAAAAAAATGCTCATATTTTTTTGGCATGTTCGTTTCGTGTTTGGATTAATATATGTATGATAATTATTCAAGCTTGTAAGAATTAATATTTGAATTACAAGGTGAGATAAAACTAGAATGTGAATTAAACGAAAATGTAACTCGATCAAAGAGCGCTGGTATATAGTAAGGGTATGAATTTTATTATTAAATATCATCTATTTAAGTTGCTGTGCACAATTTATAACATAGTAGATATAACTCAACACAACATTGTAGTATACATAATATGAATAACCCAATCACACACATTAGTAGTAATAGATATGTATAAACTCTAAAAACAACATTGTAGTAACATAATATAGGATATACACCAACACATACAACATTAGTAAAAAAATAGTATAACACCAACATAACATTAAACTATAATAAAATAAAATTCAAACATTGTAGTAACATAATAAATAATAATCGCTTTAATGCCTGCTTGATCATGATTACCTTACACTATCTATTGTTAAAAAATTTTATTGACCTTGTTAAGTCATATAAGAGTTTTATAAAATAATAAGTACGATTTTCTAAGTCGAAGAACAGAAGAAGATATATTCGTGACTCACAAGTCAAGCAACGTCAATGCAGACACACACTAGACATGATATAATGATAAAAAGTCCATAAAAGGCCTGAAACGGAAGTTTAAATCAAAACCAGGTTGTGACTTTGGGTGAACAACAAAAATAGATGGTAAGCCACAATAAAGAAAAATATTTATTGTTTTCCTCATAAATACATCTCTTCTTCAACAATAGAAAGTAAAAAGTAAATCAAATAAATCAAATTACAATTAAAAAAATGACTACTCATTTATTATTAAACAGTATTTCTAATTATACTCACTTAAAATCATCAAATCATACAACAATGCCAATATTAATATCTCTATCATTAATTTATTATTTAATACAAAAAGAATAAAGGGGAACCGTATCAATAAAAAATCAGTAATAATACAATAAATAATTTTATTTAATTTCAAGTATCACGTGACATGAATAAGTGATGAAATATTTATTGGGATCGTAATTGAAATAATTTATTCAAGGCTTGTATTTCAGGATTGTATTTATACCCCAGTAATCATTGAGTAGGGTACACTCAAACTATCTTAGCATTTAAGTAAATTTATTATTAATTAATAACAAAGTAATTATAAATAAAAATACTAAACATAACAAACTTACTAAACACAAAACATTATAGTCAACAAGGAAATATCTACATCTATTCTACCCAGAACTTATCAAATTAACTTTATCTATCTACTATTAAGTATGTATCATCTACTTAAAATTGCGTGTACATACTGTCTATGACTCTATACTATGTAATCTATATCATCTACTATTTACCTATATATTCATGCTCACACCTAAATATTTGTGACAAAGTAAAAAATGATTTTAATATAAACACCTTATTGATAAATACAAAAACTAAAAATAGATATAAAAGAGCCCTACTTTAAGTTTTAAGACATGAGGTGTAGGAGTATTTCGCTCAGACCCTTCAAATACATATAAAGTTTTTAGAATAAATAAATGAAAAATTAAAAATAATGTTATGAAAAGATATTTAATAATACTTAGATTGCTTATGTTCGTGTATGAGTCGTATTTTTAGGTCGATTGAAAATAGAGCATGATTAAGTTTAATTATTTTTATTTCTGAAATGATATTCAGGAATCACACACGATTTACAACTCTTCCCAAGAGTACGAGAGTGTTAAACTTTGTTCAAAAATCAGCCTAATAGACGCAGTTCTGCCATTCGGCGGTAAAAATAGTTTTTCGTCAATATAAATCCCACAAAACCAATAGACCATCAGCCAAAAATACTCGACACACAGAAAAATATGTTGTAAATCATATTGAGATTAATACACTGTGGCCATGTATCCGTATTAACATATGTGCTAATTAAAAATGTTACACAAACTACTGTTCATCTCATAACATAGTTCAAATCTTATTTATCGAATGAAAGAACTTTCCATTTTAAACTGCTTACCTTCACAGCAAATTAGTTAAAAAATAACATTAAAAAAAGAGAGAGGGGGTTGAATTTTCAGGTACTGGAAAAAACACGATATAAAAACTATTTCAATAAATTCCGATTTTCTGCATTCTGTTCTTAAAACAAAAAGGAACCACTTATCTATAATTTCCGTTTAGTATATGTCTAGATGTACATACTGATAAGCTTGTTACATATTAAAATAGAAAGACATAAAAATATTAAGACCATGAGCTGGCAAATAAAAATATACTTTTAAAATGTCTATTGCATTAAATTATTAAAATAGTTATAATTAATAAAATGCATGATCGGATACCTAATCGTGCGTCTACTATTAGAACTTACCTTCGATCTTCGAATAGAGAACTTAATTCATTCAAGTAACGTCTTCAGCCTTCGCTCTTCTGCGGTAATATATCCATTTAATCGCGTTCACCAATCCAATCACTGACCTCGTTTGATGCTGCTAAAATATAAGTGATCCAACAAAAACTAAAGATACTAGCCGTACTATATATATTAATATAATATACTACGAATATAAACATATATACACGTATATATTATACTCCAATATTTTAACTCTATTCTTCGATTGATTTTGATATTTAAATAAAATTGTATTTATGTCATTCGATATAAATCGAACTATATGCTATAATAAGCTGTAACTTATCGAATTTTCAGTTCTTTATAGGACTCATGCGTTGCCTGTAATGACACACAAATTTATTATCTACATAAATAAAACTATTTTTCAAGAAATAGGAATATATAAGTAATATATTATATTATATATATACAAATATAGACGACATAAATAATAGAATATTACACACCACTAATACCCTAATATCCTACTTTAAAAAAATAAATATATATAAACAAAGAAATATGTATTTCACTCATTAATTTAAAACATTTTCTATTTTAAAAACCTCAATTACTAATAATAACTTAACAACGGCAAAAGACAATTAAAACAGATTACACACGAAAAACCAATTAAGATAAACCTTAACATATTAGAAAAGCAAGGGTGGAAACCTACTTAGTAGATAAAAGTTGTCTCTTTCTTTAAGTAAGATAGGCTACGTTGCCTCAAATTTAAATAACGAATTATTAGAAATAAATATTTATACGAAAAAACTTTTTAAAGATATAATTATTATAGTTTCATTATTTGTTTAACTATTAGGTGACCTATTATACTCAATCTTCGAAATAAAAAGCCTTAAAATATTTCAATAGGTAACAACTGTAAATATAAGTTCTTTTATTTTCATAATACTGTTAATGTTAAATATCAGACCTTACACACCCAGTGAGAAAAGACGGAAAAATATTGCATGTAAAGTTGTGGATTCAAAGTGTAATGAATCTGTAAACAGTTCTGCACCAGTTCGGTGTTTAACACTGACCGCGCAGGTTGGTCAAATCTTTGTAACTCGCATATTTTGGAACGGGAATAAGACATCCTTCTTTTGATACAAACTCGTAATTTATGGATAACAAGAGGAGGAACGGGATCAACTATTCAATATAACTGTACGTTTGACATACCAGAGAGGATCGGGATTAACTCTTTTATATTCCCATATGATTAGCAAGAGGAGGATCGGGATCACTCTTTTATATCTCCATATGAGGATTAGCAAGAGAGGGTCGGGATAGGATCAACTGTTTTACTCAGATATTGAGGAGCAGGGAGGATCAGGAATAAATGAGAGAAAAGCAGTTTATAACTCTTTTATATAACGGGATTCATCAATCTAATAATATGGATTAGCAGAGGAGGATCGGGATCAGGATCAGGAAAACTTTTAAAATAGAGATGTAGGATACCAATATTTGTATTAGCAATAAGAATGCCCCCCTCCGCCTACAATTTTAAACTCGTTGAAAACGTGATACCATCTTGATTAATTAACTAAGTTTGAAACATGAGTTTGCTAAACTAAAGACTAAATAATTACCTAAACTGCAGTTCTACTAAATACTAAAAACTTAACTCGATTGCTAACACATAACTAAACTACTAAAATTTAACTACACTACCGAAAAGCTCAACGCAATAATTTATATACTGACCGACTGTTACAATATGAACACTATAGGAAAGGTACTCGTTTATATTCACATCTAAAATCATTTTAGACACCAATCAGTGGATTGTAAATATGCGATTAGCCTTTTTACGATTAGCCTTTCACTCGAAGTGGTTCCTGCAGAAATAATTTAAAAATAGCCCCGAATTAACATCGTGTTAAAGTTGCAAATTAAATAATACAATACTCTCTAAATTATACAAACTTTGCATAACTATTTTACCTCAACTTACCATTATTCCTAATTTGCCAAACATAAAACTGAGTCATCTGCTAATGTTACAATACTGAAATTAAAATACTTACCATTGTGGAATTAAATAAAGCAATAAAAACTTTAATGATCCCATTTTATCTCATAATTTATAAATATATATCTTTTTTTAATCTTTAATGACCTCCTGTAATAGATTAACTAGATTCTATACTAGAGTATAATAATAATTTCATGGTCGTTATACCCATACTGTCTCACGATATGCCTATGATTTTATTAGTTTCGCTTCTGCTTTGAAATATGATTAACGGAAACGTTTTTATGAGATTACTGATACATTTCTTTAGAAAATAAATGCAGCACAAATGCTTGATAAGACAAGAAATTTTACAAATGGGAAGAAAAAATTCATTCTATAAAATAATTTGGGAGCACTGTAGCACTTGCAGTTACTAGCGGTAACTGGTGTACATCCTTTAAAAAACCTCTGAAGGCTATTTTCACAGCTTTTTTAAATCATTATAAAATTTATTATTGCATTTAGCTAAAAGATAATTATGATTTGAGTCATCCTTCAAAATTTCATTTTTTCGTCCTTAGTTTATTAGATAGAAGCCTTTTTCAGACAATCAGACATTTTTGACACTCTCTTATTCACTTACCATAATTCTTAGACACTTCCAGCGAACGCAGATATTTTAAAATTCGGTATATAGCTAAACTTTATTATACAAATCAGTAAATAAACTGAAAATGTTCAGAACAGATACAGAAAGTAACAGGAATATTCTAGTTAATAAGTATCACGTCTTTAGCATGCGATTACTTTAACTAGAATATTACTGAGTACTTCTATACCCTTAGTAATAGAACTCAAACACGGGCAAATTGGCTTGTAGCTGCTCCGCGGGTCTGCCCCTCGGCCTAATTGTTGTTTGTTATTGTTTTTTATCCTTATTTGTTGTTACATGACATCATTTATCTAGTAAAGTCGTCACAACCAGGGTTGATTTTTTTAAACAATAGGTCTTGTAACCTCCCAAGATCTTGCCATATGAAGTTTTCGTTTCGATTTAAAAAAAGCGAAATTATTGTTCGCCTCAGAAACAGTAGATCATACATACACACGATCTTATATATTCACAATAAAATCCCATCTGTAACGCTCATAGCATTAAGCCAAGTCTAGCGTACAAAATTGAGTTCTTATATTACGCGAAGTGTTAAAAAGCCTCACACATTTCATAGGTATAAAAGGCCTTGATATCACTTTTAGATTTGGCCAGTACATGTGCTTGCAGAACTATACAACTTAAAAGGTTCTTCATGTCACATACTACACACACAGGTAAGACACAAGATGAACACCACTAGAACGTCTTAAAAAACGTCAAATTTTGATGAATCTCAGTTTTGGATTAAAACTGAGATAACTAAACTTTTCCTGTAGACCTAAAATAGTAAGTGACAAAAAAAGTAAATAGATTTTTTACTTTTCCTCATAAGAAAGTATTTTCCTCAGTTTCCAAATAAATCCGAAACTGAGGTTATTAACGTTTTAGGTGTTTTGCTATGACCTCCTGAGTGGTTTTCACAAAGTTGTCCTGTAATATGTGTGTTTGTGTGTGTCTGTTACCATCGTAGCTCCTAGTGTAATTATGCTAGAAAGTTAAAACTTTGTTCAAAAATCAATCTACTGCTGTAGTTGTGCTATAAAAATATTTTTTATGACGTCATTAACCCGCAATAATGACTAAGCAACAATTTTAAAAATTCATAAAAAACCCGGAAAAATGACACTTGATATTTGGCACGATGTAGCCATATATAAGACTAACATATGTGCCTAGTTTTATCTTATTATCAGCATTTGATTAAATTTTATTCAATAACTTGTGTACGTTTTTAATTCGAAAATAATACATTTGAGTTGAAAATTGGTACAAGTATATATCTCTACATAATACATATGTACACATTTTATGTACAAGTTTCGTTTTAATGCGACAAGTATATATCTATCTATGGTTCTTTTGGTCCATAAAAGTCAAGCAGCATTGAGCATGGTCAGCGCTGTATGGGGGACTGCTGAGAATTATACGAATGTGTTTATGATGTGAAAATCTGGTATACTCCGAAACCCGATTTTTTTAAATCGCTAGTTGTTCGTGTTTATCTATCCAAATCATCAAATAAATTGTCTATTCTATCGTTATTATTTATTCCAGTTAGTCCTGGGACCTTTTTGATTTGCTCATTTGTACAACCGTTCTTGATATTATCTAGCAAATGTTATTCTGCTAAACATATCAGCTTTTATAGCTCCTTGTCTGTCTGAAAGGAAAATTATCTGCAATAATATTTACCATTGATAGCCTGCGGATTTTCGCAGCACTTCCATATAAAAACTTACCTTTTTCGATATTTTCGGTATATTTTTTTAGAATCAGTGCGATATTTTCGAACTGTGTCAATTTAATTTGATAAATGATTGATGTTGGGAAGATTACGATGCCTATTGTATGACGACATAAACCCAAATTATGACGTCATCCAAATTTAAAACTGTTAACATTTTAAATATAATATACCTAGTTATTTTTAAGGAGGTGTCTTATTTTAATATTTTTAACATACTGAATCCATGTTTACCTGATTTCGCTCAATTCTACTGTTTAAAAAAATTACATATATAAATGTAAAATTCTGGTAAACTCAGCTTCGTGAATGACGTCATATAAAGAAATGAATCTCATAGTTCTATAAGTAGTTATTTTTTCATTATGTAGTCCCTAAGCGGACTATATAATGACCACTGTTCGCCGATTAATGAGGTTTATACAATATATTGGTTGTTATCTGTGTAAAATTAGATAATTATGTGTAGGTGCGAAGTATACTCATTGCAATGCAATATGCAACTAAACATTTTTCTATGCTTTTTCTACACAAATATACATCTTTCTATGCTTTGTCTACGCAACTATACATTTTTCTATGCTTTTTCTATGCTACTATAAATTTTTCTGAACTTCGGATTTAAGATTGAAATGGAAAATAACCCCTATAAGCGTAGAATATATGTATCGATTTTTTCAAAAGTGAAATAAATAAAAGATTTTCAAGGATTTTAAAAGGCTTGGATGATAAACCTGTAGATAGGTTGGGTTTGATAGATAGCTCTATTGTATTTAAAGTTCCTCCCAGATGATTACTTGTGACCTTTCCATTCCGTACTAGATTACTTCCTTATTTTACCTAACTAGCAACTTATAGTAAAATCACCGAAATGGTTTGCTGAAAAACCAATAATAATAATTGCCGCCTAAAAATCAATAAAATAAAATAATAGTAACTATAAAACTTCCTTAAAGTTTTAAATCGCTTCAAATAGATTCTCTATGATTTTCATAAATAATACAAAAAATGATGGGCTAAAGTTCTATCTGTGTTAAAATTTCATTTTTTTATTTATGTTTCTTATTTCTTTTAAATTTAAATATTCTTTATTTAATTAATGTAAATTAATTATCTACTATCGCTCGTCCTCAGATAGTTTATACATTAGTTTTATTACCAGTGGTCACCCATCCAGTCACTGAAATCGCTCAATACTGCATAACTTTTATGATTAATCAAACCGTAGGACTCGCCTCGCTCGTTTTCAGACAGTAAATATTCTCCTTGTGGTCACCCGTCCAGGCACTGACCTCGTTTGACTCCTTAACTTTTATGATCCATAAAAGTTAAGATGATCCATAATTAAATTGTTAATTCTGCAAAAAAAGCAGTGAGAATCATTTTAAACTAAAACCACAACAATCTTGCCGAGAAGTTTTTAAAAAGCAAAGAATTTTGACATTTTACTTTTATTTATTTACCAAACTGTGACATACATACATGAAAAATATACCTTGTTTATTTTTTTAACATCATAATTATAGTTATAAGTATTTCAGTTATAACTATAGTATAGTTATAACTACCCCGGTTATAAATACATGGAATTCAAAGGAATGTATTTATTTATTGTATAGGTTTCCGCAAAGTTTTTGACACCACGTACCATTAACCACCCCACAGTAATTGGCGTACCACCTAGTTATATATATATTATATATTATATATAAATATATATATATATATATATATATATATTTATTTATATTTATGTATACCATAGGCATATATATATACTGTCTCGGCATTACCTCGGGAGTTGAAAACAAAATCCTCGGCTTCGCCTCGGGAGTTAAATACATTGGTTCCCTTTGCTTAAGCCTTAGGAACTAACTAACTGCTCAGGGAAATAATAGCATTCTTTACTCCTTTGGTGCATAAATAACTATTACGAAGTCGGCTGTGTGTGTCTGTTATTATCGTAGATCACACCGTATTAATGCCTGAGAATTGAAACATGTAGCAATCTCTGTTTAATTGTTCTATCCGATAAAGTTATTAACCTGCAATAATGCCTCAGCAAAAAGTTAGAATGTTCAGAAAACATAAAAAAGTTTTGGTCCCGTTTGGGATTTATTTTAGCACTCATGCAGTCATTTATAAGACCAGTATTATCATATATCATCTATATATCATCTATGTATCATCATATATTAGTTCAAAAATAAAAAAAATAAATAAATAAGTAAATAAATAATTAAATAATTATATACATAAATAAGAACCATCCAAAAAAGAATAAGAGCAAGTAATAAGTAAATTAATTTTAAAAAAGGTTAAAATATATTATAATAAATAAATGAATAAAAAATAAATATAAGGAGGTGTTTGAGCCTAACAATAAAATAAGTAAAATAACACAAGTGATTACGAGGTACCTCGGACATTTTCCTTATTACATCGGAATCGCTACGCTCATCCTCCCTACTTCGGACTCGCTTCGCAGGTCCTCAGAAAATACAAATCGTTAAATTTATACTGCAACGCGTCTTCGGACAACTTTTGGCTTAGCAGAGGTTCCGTTTAGCAGATCATTCCTCGAATAATCAAGCCGAAGAATTGGATATCTTGATAGCTCTAGTTTCCGGATAGCTTTTTTTCAAATTATCCTTAGGACAAATCTGAAAGTTGCTCCGGGTGAAACAGTTTGTTCGTACGTCCTTTGTTTGACCAAACAGTGAACTTCCTTCCTTGTGTCTCTCCTTCGTTCCATACATAAATATACAAAGAGTATACATACTTCTATTATACTCATTGGTTCGTCACAAAGTCTCAAAAGTCAAATTTTACAAAACTACTATATAATACTATTCTAATTAAATAACTAATATCTAAATGTCGGGACATTAATTTTTAGTTATAATGCATTAAAAAAATTAAAGGATGATAAGTAAAAAAATTTGCTGCTTGTTTTAAAAATTATAACCTTCATTTGAGATATTATATTAAAAAATTAAATTCAATAAAAAGTTTTATGCTTCATTTCTTCTAGGTTTTTATTTATTACTTTATATTAAACACGAAGAATTATTCATTAATATTTCAAGATTTACTTTTTTTCAAAGTCTCATCTCTTTAATAAAAGCTGAAATAAAACGTTGAAAATTAATAAAACATTAAAAAGATGAGCTAAGTAAAAAATAAAACTTACTTGATCTGTTTCGTCTGCATTATTTATAAGAATTCGGAGCTTTAGTAATTTGGGTTTGATTAAAAATATATTAAATGTAAAAAATAAATCCTGATAGGTCAAACCCAAGAGGTTCACAAACTGCATTGTATTTTTATTGTATTTTCATTTATTACTAAACCGTTTTTATTATTATTATTACATTAAAAAATTAGTTCTAACTAAAGATAAATTAAAAATAATAATATAATTTAAAAAAAAGGCAATAAAAAAAAAAAAATAAATAAAAGGCCTCGATAAATTTAAAAAAAATAGGACAAATCTACTTTTTAAAAAAAACTAAACCGAAAAGTCATCGGTAATACCAGTCCAGGGTTTTGCCATTATTTGATATTTACTTTCATACCTATATTGTCTTAGGAAAAGGGAAAGTAAAGAAAAAGTCGTTGACAGGAAAAGCAATGTGATCGACATAAAGTGCAATAGTCATGCCAGTTTCTGTCTGTAGATATCTACGCTTTTGGTTAACTTCAGTTCTGAGGACAAGCACAGAGAGTCAGTAGTTATATTACTCTAAGCTTTGATTAACTTAAGTTCTGAGGACAAGCAAAAATAGCTAGTAGTTATATTTCTCTAAGCTTTAGCTTTACTTTAGTTCTAGGGACAAGCAAAGAGAGTCTGTAGTTATATTTATCTAAGCTTTTGATTAACTTTAGTTCTGAGGACAAGCAAAAATAGCTAGTAGTTATATTTCTCTAAGCTTTAGCTTTACTTTAGTTCTAGGGACAAGCAAAGAGAGTCTGTAGTTATATTTCTAAGCTTTTGGTTAACTTTAGTTCTGAGGACAAGCAAAGGTACACACATTAACGTCGCTATTACAATGTACTTAAATAGTTAGCAATATATTAACTAGTTACCGACTTTAAATGTCTAGTTTAAAGTCTAAATTATTGGAATAAATCAATCAGTCATCTATTGGAATAAAAAAAATGTTTAATACACTAACTATAGTAATTCACTAAAATTATGTTATAAAGTAACTATATAGTAATTCACTAAAATTATGTAATAAACTAACTATAAAAATAAATAAATAAATGCCCGTTTTAGGGCGTTTCGGCCCATCAGGGTATTCACCCTGCGGGACCCACCTCAGGTGGTAGCATCTACTACACTCTAAGAATTAATTAAAGATGGCGAAATCTTTAATACAAATACTATTCATAAAATCTTAGAGCGTAGCCCGGGCTGCGAACCCCGGACCTCCGGTGCCGAAATCGAATAACTATATAGTAATTCACTAAAATTATGTTATAAACTAACTATAGCAATTCACTAAAATTAGTAAAACACTAGACATTATTCAGTATTTTTATAAAAAATATTACTTAACAAACCTGTAAATCTTAAATTAAAGCTATAAATATATTTTAGATTAAAGTTGAATTGCTAAATAAAAACCTTTTAAGAAAAAACTTTCGATATAAATTTACGGGTTTTTCTATTTAAAGTTAAAATTACTTATCTTAAAACTATAGCTACACTTATAATAACTACATCAATATAATAACATATACTTTAAAAAATGTACTAAAACAAACTACAAATTTGTTAAAAAATGAGTTTTTAGTATATTTTTTTCTAAACTAATGCTAGACATAATTATATAATTGTCAAAAACTTATATCCTATTTTCTTGAGTAGTAAATTTTACTATTTTAAGAATAAATGTCGTTAAGTTAAAACGTACGACATAATGTTATCTCAATGTTATTTTTTTTTTGTTTACAAGTTCTCTGTTTCTCTATCTTAATCCGAGTAATAAATTAAACTAGGTTTAACTTCAGATATCATAGAACAAGTTTGTTTTTGAAAAATAAACTTAGCTTTAATTAAATTAGACTTTTAAAAGTACAAAATATCTCTATTGCCGTGTAAATTTATTGTGTAAGAGTGATAGGTTTAATTCTATATGTATGTTTGCACTGATAAAGCTATTATGTTGAATTTGGGTAACGTCTACGTATATTTATATGTAGTCTTGAAATGAAATAGTTTTATTGTAAAATATAATAAAATTAAATGGTATTAAAGGTCATAATAACCATACATATTCTTAATTTTATATGTTTTTATAATGAGCACTCTGTATTGACGTACATAGATATATTGAATTACATGATATATGTAATTTGAAAAAACTTATTAATAGTGATAACAATTCAGTTAGAATTATCATTACTAGACGAAAAGTGCACTAAAGCTTTACATGCTTGGTTTCCTTCTTAATTTTGGAAAATTTCCAAAAGAAAATTGCAGTGTTTAAAGCTTTAAACTTACCTAAATACTAATAAAACCTTTGAATCGACGCCAACGGTACTAAATTTGACTATTCCGACCTTAAAGGGGGTAAATATTCTAGACGAAAAAATATCGTTGAGGTGGGGCATTTATTTTGTTCATTTCACTACTGACTATTTGCGATTCCTAGTACAGCTGTTAAGTTGGTAGTACATGCATCCACTTCTAAACAAAAGGGTGATAAGAATCGTTGTCATCGAATTTCTATCATAAAAATTAAGCTTATTTTCTTATTATCGAACTTATAATAGAACTATATCGAATAATAATGTTCATTAATAAAATTAAGATATGCTATGAATAAAATTAATTATGCAGTTAAAAACTAGGTGTCCAGCCAGAACCAGAAAAAACCTAACTCATTTTGTACAGCTTAGAACTATTTTTTTTTTAAAATATACCTTAAATGATAAAGAACATAGTCTGCCACCCAGAGTAAAGGTATGATTGTGAACGCTCAAAATTTTAGAAAATCACACAAATTTTAGGTTCTTAAATAAGTAGTTTAAAAATTGAATAGGTCATTTTAAAATCTGTTAAGCAATTCCAAGAATTCCAGCGTTTATTCATCAAAATCGGTTAATTTTGACCGAACGACGATGACTTTGCAAAAATTAACAATTCTTGTATTTATCTAATTTTGATGAATAACAAGTGATTTATTGGAAATGTTTCAAGCTTTAAAAAATGTTCTCTTTAAGATTTGCACATGACTAACAGGAAACCTTATTTCTAGAAAACTAAAATGTATGCGATTTTTTTTTAATTTTTAGCAATAAATCGTTTTGCGATATTTATTCGAATTGTTAGAAATTTATCAAATGAATTGTCATAAAGCATTTCAATTTTTACAATTTTTGGTTTAACGTTTTAACCCTATTTCAAGCGCCGAATAAAACCAAGTAAAAAGTTACGGATAATGAAAGTTGCCTGAATATTGCGTTTTCCAGATTTGAAAAATATCATTGAAAAATGCAGGATATAATACTATATCCTCCGCTGAATACAATTTAAATAACAGACATTTGATTTTAGTCCTAATAATATTTTGGATTGGAGATTCGCAAGGGGCGAATTTTCTTTGAATGCGTACTTCCTTGCTCTAAAATCCATTTCTTGCTTAAGTTTCCGGTTTATGCTTCATGACCTGAGCAGCATTAATACTTGTAACATAATATTTATTCCACAGATAATGCAAAACAATGATCAGACACACAAAATCACATTATCCGCACTAATTTAATGATCAGTTTTTGCTGATCTTTTAAACATTTACAGAATTTCCTTTGAAAAATCGGGAACAAATTAAGTAGTATGTAGTAATGCCCGGCTTGCATAGTATAGTAGGTTATTTAGTGTAGTAGGTTATTTGCCGGCTTTCATAGTATAGTAGGTTATTTGCCGGCTTCATAGTATAGTACGTTATTTAGTATAGTAGGTTATTTGCCGGCTTGCATAGTATAGTAGTATTTTGCATATTATAGTATATAGTAGGTTATTTGCTCGGCTTGCATATATAGTAGGTTATTTGCTCGTTGCATAGTATAGTAGGTTTTGCCCGGCTTAGCGTTATTTAGTATAGTAGTTATCCCGGCTTGCGAACTAAAAAAGAAGGGGGAAGGGGCAAATTCCAGAGGCGGCGATGTTTTTACACACCTTTTAGAGACTTCCGCAGAAAAGTACATTTTCATAAGGAGCGAATTTTCCAGGAGTGATCCCCCATCCTGCCCTCTTCCTGGCCTTAATGGACTCCGGATCGGTTTAATTTAACTCAAAACCCCTGAAAATTTCGAAACCCACCCTACTCGAAATTTGTTGTCGAATCGTATTTTAGGGGTTTCAGTTTCAATTTTCTAGTTTTCAATTTTCAGGGTAGTCTAGTTTTCAATTTTTAGTATTTAGAGTGGCCGTATCAACTTCGATTTCATTTGAATTTCCGCCCAAAAACAAGCCTCCTGAAACCTACTTATCGTGACGTCAGAAGCATTGAGTCACACTGCCGGTTCTTGTACCCGCCATACAAGCCAATTAATTAAAGAATTTGTTGAAAGAAAAAATCTAATAATAAGAGTACTTTCTGTTATTAATAATAATATAATTCAGAGGACTTTTTTTTATAAAAGTTAACAACGCACCTGTTGATAGTATTATTATTAAAACAAACACCAGGTGTGACATCAATATTATTCATGTGATACAAAACTTGGCAATTTATATTTTATTGTATTTTATTTAATACATAGTTTTATTTTATTTATTTTTTTTTTTAATTTTTAGTTTCATTGAATGGAATATAGGTTAGTAATCCTTCAGACATATTCCTATAAATATAATGTCGTTCTTACATTTTATAATGCAGTTTATAATTCCTGTTCCTGTATAATATAAGTTTAGTTTATAACTCCTTAATATAATTAATTAAATTATAAATTCATGTAATGGCATGTTTCAATTCATACTCCTAAACGAACTAATTGAACTAAACGAAATATTTGAAGGATGTAAATAAAAGCTATCTACAATAAATTTCAACCTATGTAATGATGACAAAACCGGCTTCAACTTAATACAGATCATCCTCAGTGCCGGCAAGAATAAGCTAATTTCCTCTCTCTGCA
>JACMZG010000745.1:0-15009 GCA_018340805.1 Microvelia longipes
AACCTTTTAGCGATAAAAAGTTTCTAGATTTACGGATTCAAATCAAAGAATAAATCTTGATGGCGCGGTTTCGAATTTAACAAACCCTTTGGTCAAATGCAGCTATCAACGAATATTTTGCAAAAAATTCTCAGTTGCCAACGGAAAATTCCGTTAGATTTTTAGATTTCTTTAATTCTATATATTTTTAGATATCGTAGTTTGGGAGAGCATATAAATAGACGGAGCCGATATAAGATAAGTGTAAAACTATTTGTTGTCATAATTGTAAACGGTAAAATTAATATAAGCAATTGAATAATCATTTAATTTCATATTTTTAAATTGGATAATATAATTTAATAATTTTTCAGTTTTTAACAATTTGCTGCCTAAAACTAATCCAGAATCCCTGGATAACAAACTCAAAGAAAAATGTGTAATGTGGCGGGATTAACAAATATTATGTGGGTGGGAAATACCTGGTGGGTGTTGTAAAATGGGTGAGCTATGTATACAAACAATAATAATCATAATAAATAAACTAATAAATTACAATACTCAAGTCATGATTATAATATTACAAAGATATCTGGATCACCAAAGTCCCTTACAAAGAATCGCTTGATTAAAAAGTTCCATTACAAAGAATCCTGATCCACGAATAGTCCATTTACAAAGATCCTTTGATTAATAAATTCCATTACAAAGAATCCGGCACAACACAGTCCCATTAACAAGAGAAGTCCTTGATCACATAAAAGTCCCATTATTAATAATTATTATTATCATTTACTTAATAACCTTTTTAAGAGCGATTAAAAGTTTTAAGATTTACGATCATCAAAGAATATTCTTGAAGGCGCGTTTCGCTCGAATTTACAAACCCTTGGGTCAAATGCAGCTTCAAACAAATTGCAGAAGAAATTCAAGGCAAACGGAATCCGTTAATTTTTAATTTCTTTTAATTTATAATTTATGATACGTATTGGGTGCAATAATAGACGCAGCCGAAGTATAACACGAAGTGTAACACTGATATTTTTCAATAATTTGTACGGTAAAATTAAATATAAGAAGCAAATTGAATAATATTTTATTGAATTTTATAATTGATTAATATTTTAATATTTTCAGTTAACAATTTATTGCTCTAAAAAAACTTAATAAGAAAATCCTGGAACAAACCTCAGAATAAATGTGTGAAATGGCGGATAACAAATATTTTAATGTGGTTGGAAATACTGTGTGTAAATGGGTGGAGTAGTATCACATATAATAAGAATAATAACAATAAATAAATACAATAAATAATCAATAATGATTATAATATAACAAAGAATCCTTGAATCAACAAGTCCTATTTACAAAGAATCCTTGATCACAATCCCATTACAAGATCCTTGATAAAAAGTTCCATTAACCAAAGAATCCTTGAATCACAAAGTCCCAACAGAAAGAATCTCTTGATTAAAAAGTTCCATTAAGACAAGAATCCTTGATCACAAAAGTCCCAATTACATAAAGAATCCCTTGATTCACAGAAGTCCATTATTAATATCATTGATTGCTCATTATTAATAACCTTTTGTAGGCGAAAAAGTTTTAGATTTAACGGTATCATCAAGGGAAATCTTGAGCGCGTTTCGAAATGTCAACCCTTGGTCAAATGCACTTATCAACAAATTTTGCAAAGAAAATTCAGGCCAACGAAAAATCCGTTAGATTTTAATGTCTCTTTAATTATACCTAATTTTAGATACGTAGTTTGGAGCAAATAATAACAGCCGAATAAAACAGTGTAACGTAATCTTCATAATGTACGGGTAAATTAATAATAAGCAATTGATTAATATTTATTATATTTAAATTAATTGATAATATTAATATTTCAGTTTAACAATTATTGCTTCCTAAAACTTGAATAAGGAATCCTGAAACAAACAGAAATAAAGTGTGTGATGCGGGATAACAAAATATTAATGTGGTGGAAATACTGTGTGTGTAAATTGGTGGACTAGTTAATCACAACATATACAAATATTAATAAACAATAAATAAATACAATATAAATAATCAATAATGATTATAATATTACAAAGAATCTCTTGATTCAACAAGTCCCATTAAAAGAATCTTGATCAACAAGTTCCCTATTAACAAAGAAATCCATGATTAAAAAGTTCATTACAAAGAAGTCCTTGATCACAAAGTCCCCAATTACAATAGAATCCTGATTAAAAAAGTCACTTACAAAAGAATGCCTGACAACATCAAGTCCCAGTACAAGAATCCTTGACACAAAGTCCCATTATTAATATTATTATTACATATTTTAATAACTTTTTTTAGCCGATAAAAGTTAGATTTACCGGATCATCAAGGGAACATCTTGAGGCGCGTTTTCGAATTGTTTACAAGAACCCTTGGCAAATTGCAGCTATCAACAAATTGCAGAAGAAAATTCAAGGCCAATCCGAAAATCCGTTAGATTTTTAATTTCTTTAATTTTAAATTTAGTTACGTATATTGAGCAATAAATAGGACGAGCCTATATAAGACGAAGTGTAACAATTATTTTTCATAATGTACGGTAAAATTAATAGAACAAATTGAATATAATTTGTATTGATATTTAAATGATAAAATTTTAATATTTTCAGTTAGCAATTATTGCCTCCTAAAACTTATCAGAATCCTGGGAACAAACCAGAAAATAAATGTGTGTATGGCGGGAATATCCAAATATTATTGTGGGAAATACTGTGGTGTGTAAATGGGGTGTGAAGTAGTAATACAACAATAATATATAATATACAATAAATAATACAAATGAAATATCAATAATAATTAATTACAAAGATCCTTGACTCACAAAGCCCATTACAAACAAATCTGATTAAAAGTCGCATAAAGCCAAAGAATTCTGAATAAAAAATCCCATGTACAAAGAATCCTGACACAAAGTCCCTATAACAAAGAATCTTGATTAAAAAAGTCCTCATTACAAAGAATCTTATCAACAGTGCCATTACAAAGAAGATCTTGTCACAAGTCCCATTACAAAAGAATACATTGATTAAATAGTTCATTACAAAAATCCTTGATCAGCCGCAAGTTCCCCATTTACAAAAGATCCTGATAAAAAGTTTCCATTACAAAGAACCTTGATTCACAAAGTCCCCACTTACAACAGAATCCTTGATCACAAAGTCCCCATTTATTAATATATGTAATTATCATTATTAAATTAACCTTTTAGGCCGATAAAAGTTTTTAGATTTTACGGAATCCATTCAAAGTAATTCTTTTGAAGGCGCGTTCGAATTTTACACCTTGGTCAAATGCAGCTATTCAAAAATTGCAGAAGAATTCCAGGCCAACGGAAAATTCCGTTAGGATTTTAATTTTCTTTAATTTATAATTTTAGATACGTAGTTGAGCAATAATTAGACGAGCCGAATATATATACGAAGTGGCTAACGATATTTTCATAAGTGTCACGGTAAATTAATAATAAGCAATTGATAATATTATTGATATTAATTAAATTGATAATATTTAAAATTTTCAGTTATACAATTAATGGCTCCCTAAAACTTAATCAGAATCGAATCAACTCAGAATAAAATGTGTAAGTGCGGATAGACAAATATTATGTGTGGGAAATAAACTGTTGGTGTGTAAATGGGGACTAGTATACAACAATATAAATATAAATAAACAATAAAATAAAATACAAAATATCAATAAATGATTCTAATATACAAAGAATCTTGATCAACAAAGTCCAACAAGAATCCTGATTAAAAAGTCCCCCATTACAAGATCCTTGATTAAGAAAATCCCATGTACAAAGAATCCTTGAATCACAAAGTCCCATACAAAGAATCCCTTGTAAAAAGTCCCCATTAACATTAAGACTCCTTGATCAACAAAGTCCATTAACAACGAATCCCCTTGATCAACAAGTCCCATTACCAAAGAATCCTTGTCACAATCCCATTAGGAAGAAATCTGATTAAAAAGTCCCCATTACAAAGAATCCTGATTCACTAAAGTCCCATTAGCAACAAGAAATCCTTGAAAATTAAAAAAGTCCCATTACAAAATCCTTGATCTAATGCAAGTCCCCATTACAAAGAATCCTTGATAACAAGTCCCATTCCAATAAATCCTTGAACATAACAAGTCCATACAAAAGAATCTTGATTAAAAAGTCCTCATTACAAGAATCCTGTATTAAAAAGTTCATTTACAAGAATCCTTGATCAACCAAGTCCCATTACAAAGAATCCCCTGATCAACTAAGTCCCATTACCAAAGAATCCCCTTGAAAGTCAACAAGGTCCATTACAAAGAATCCCTTTGAATCAACCAGTCCCATTACAAAGAATCCTTGATCAAGCAAGTCCCCAACTTACAAGAATCTCTTAAAAAAGTTCCATTACAAGGAATCCCTGATCCACACAAGTCCCCATTACAGAATCCTTGATTAAAAAGTCCCAATTTACAAAAGAATCCTTGATTAAAAAGTTCCATTACAAAGAATCCTTGATCACAAAGTCCTCATTACAAAGAAATCCTTGATCAACAAGTCCCATACAAAGAATCCTTGGATAAATCACACAAGTCCCATTACAAAGAACCCTTACAACATTGAAAAATCATCAACAAGTCCCATGGAATAAGAATCCTTGATAAAAGTTCCATTACAAAAGATTTGATCCAAAAGCCCATTACAAAGAATCCTTGATCACAAAGTCCCATTATAAATATTATTAATATTATCATTATTAATAACCTTTTAGGCGATAAAAAGTTTTAGATTTACGGATCATCAAAGGGAATATTCTTTGAGGCGCGTTTCGAATTTTACAAACCCTTGGTCAAATGCAGCTATCAACAAATTTGCAGAAGAAATTCAGGCCAACGGAAAATCCGTTAGATTTTTAATTTCTTTAATTTATAATTTTGATACGTAATGGAGCATAAATAGACGAGCCGATATAAAACGAAGTGTAACGATATTTCATAATTTTACGGTAAATTTAATAAGCAATTGATAATATTTATTGATATTTATTAAATTGAATAATATTTAATATTTTCAGTTAACAATATCCTAAAACTTAATCAGAACCTGGAACAAACTCAGAATAAATGTTGTAATGGCGGATATCCAAATATTATGGTGGGAAATACTTGGTGTTGTAAATGGGGTAGTAGTATACACAATAATATATAATATACAATAATAAACATAAATAATCAATAATGATTATAATATTACAGAATACTTGATCCACAAAGTCCCCATTAAAAAGGAATCCTTGATTAAAAAGTCCATTACAAGAAAATCCTTGATCACAAAAGTCCCATTACAAAGAATCCTTTGATCACAAGGTCTAATGTTCCATCCTTGGATTTTAAAAAGTTCCATTAAGAATCCTTTGATCACTGTCCAATACCAAGATAATCCTGATTAAAAAGTCCCATTACAAAGAATCCTGATAAAAGTCCCGATTACAAAGAATCCTTGTCCATCATTAACAAAGTCCCATCGAATCCTTGATTAAAAATTAAGAATTTTGATCAACAACCATTACATAAGAGATCATCCTTAAAATTTGGAATATCCTTCCAAAGTCCCATTACAAAGAATCTGATTAAAAAGTTCCTTTAAAGAATCCCATTCCATTAATAGAATTTTGATTCAAAAGTTATTATTAAATATTATATTTCATTATTAAAACCTTTTAGGCGATAAAAGTTTTAGATTTACGGATCATCAAAGGGAATATCTTGAGGCGCGTTTCGAATTTACAAACCCTGGTCAAATGCAGCTATCAACAAATTGCAGAAGAATTCAGGCCAACGGAAAACCGTTAGATTTTAATTTCTTTAATTTATAATTTTAGATACGTAAATTGGAGCAATAATAGACGACCGATATAAAAACGAAGTGTACGATATTTTCATAATTGTACGGTAAATTTAATATAAGCAATTGATAATATTTATTGAATTATTAAATTGATAATATTTAATATTTTCAGTTAACAATTATTGCTCCTAAAACTTAATCAGAATCCTGGAACAAACTCAGAATAAATGTGTGTATGGCGGGATATCCAAATATTATGTGGTGGGAAATACTGTGTGTGTAAATGGGTGGAGTAGTATACAACATATAATATATAATATACAATAAATAAATACAATAATAATCAATAATGATTATAATATTACAAAATCCTTGATCACAAAGTCCCATTAAAAGAATCCTTGATCAAAAGTCCCATTACAAAAGAATCCTTGATCACAAAGTCCCCATTACAAAGAATCCTTCATCCCATTGATCATTTACAAAGAATCCTTGATCAAGAATCCTTGATCAACAAGTCCCATTACAAAGAATCCTTGATCACAAAGTCCCATTACAAAGATCCCCTGTCCCATTACAAAGAATCCTTGATTACAAAGGTCCAACCCATCAACAAAGTCCATACAAAGAATCCTTAATATTACAAAGAATCCGATTACAAAGAATTGATCAACTTGACTTCATACAAAGATCCTTGATCACAAAGTCCATTACAAGAATCCTTGATTCCATTACAAAGAATCCTTGATTTATACAAAGAATCCTTGATTCCCATTATTAATATTATTATTATCATTATTAATACCTTTTAGGCGATAAAGTTTTAGATTTACGGATCATCAAAAAGAATATCTTTGAGGCGCGTTCGAATTTACAAACCTTGGTCAAATGCAGCTATCAACAAATTTGCAGAAGAAATTCAGGCCAACGGAAAATCCGTTAGATTTTAATTTCTTTAATTTATAATTTTAGATACGTAATTGGAGCAATAATAGACGAGCCGATATAAAACGAAGTGTACGATATTTTCATAATTGTACGGTAAATTAATATAAGCAATTATAATATTTATTGATATTTATTAAATTGATAATATTTAATATTTTCAGTTAACAATTATTGCTCCTAAAACTTAATCAGAATCCTGGAACAACTCAGAATAAATGTGTGTATGGCGGGATATCCAAATATTATGTGGTGGAAATACTGTGTGTGTAAATGGGTGGAGTAGTATACAACATATAATATATAATATAAAATAAATAAATAATCAATAATGATTATAATTTACAAAGAATCCTTGATCACAAAGTCCCATTACAAAGAATCCTTGATTAAAAAAGTCCCCATTACAAAGAATCCTTGATCCCATACAAAGAATCCTTGATCACAAAGTCCCATTACAAAGAATCCTTGATTAAAAGTCCATTACAAAGAATCCTTGATCAAGTCCCATTACAAAGAACCTCAACAAGAATCCTTGATTAAAAAGTTCCATTTTGATCATCCCATTCCTTGATTAAAAAGTTCCCATTAAAAAGAATCCTTGTCACAAAGTATTACAAATTTTGATTATTATTAATATTATTATTATCATTATTAATAAATTTTTTAGGCGATAAAAGTTTTAGATTTACGGATCATCAAAAAGAATATCTTGAGGCGCGTTTCGAATTTACAAACCCTTGGTCAAATGCAGCTATCAACAAATTTGCAGAAGAAATTCAGGCCAACGGAAAATCCGTTAGATTTTAATTTCTTTAATTTATAATTTTAGATACGTAATTGGAGCAATAATAGACGAGCCGATATAAAACGAAGTGTACGATATTTTCATAATTGTACGGTAAATTAATATAAGCAATTGATAATATTTATTGATATTTATTAAATTGATAATATTTAATTTTTTCAGTTAACAATTATTGCTCCTAAAACTTAATCAGAATCCTGGAACAAACTCAGAATAAATGTGTATATGGCGGGATATCCAAATATATGTGGTGGGAAATACTGTGTGTGTAAATGGGTGGAGTAGTATAAAAAATATAATATATATATACAATAATATAAATACAATAAATAATCAATAATGATTATAATATTACAAAGAATCCTTGATAAAAGTCCCATTATCCCCTTGAATCCTTGACCCATTACAAAGAATCCTTGATCATCCCATTACAAAGATCCTTGATTAAAAAGTCCATTACAAAGAATCCTTGATCAACAAGTCCCATTACAAAGAATCCTTGATCAAAAGTCCCATTACAAAGAATCCTTGATCAAAGTCCTTGATCATCCCATTACAAAGAATCCTTGATTAAAAAGTCATTACAAAAGAATCCTTGATCACAAAGTCCCATTACAAAGAATCCTTGATCCTTACAAAGAATCCTTGATCACAAGGATTCCATTACAAAGAATCCTTTGAATCCCATTACAAAGAATCCGAATCCTTGATTAATTTGATTCCATTACAAAGAATCCTTGATCATATTACAAAGAATCCTTGATCATCCCATTACAAGAATGATTTACAAAGAATCCTTGATTCAAACCATTACAAAGAATCCTTGATCACAAGTCCCAAAGAATCCTTGATTTCCATTAAAGAATCCTTGATCACAAATCCCATTATTCTTATCATTTATTAATTATATTATTAATCATTATTAATAACCTTTTAGGCGATAAAAGTTTTAGATTTACGGATCATCAAAGGGAATATCTTGAGGCGCGTTTCGAATTTACAAACCCTTGGTCAAATGCAGCTATCAACAAATTTGCAGAAGAAATTCAGGCCAACGGAAAATCCGTTAGATTTTAATTTCTTTAATTTATAATTTTAGATACGTAATTGGAGCAATAATAGACGAGCCGATATAAAACGAAGTGTACGATATTTTCATAATTGTACGGTAAATTAATATAAGCAATTGATAATATTTATTGATATTTATTAAATTGATAATATTTAATATTTTCAGTTAACAATTATTGCTCCTAAAACTTAATCAGAATCCTGGAACAAACTCAGAATAAATGTGTGTATGGCGGGATATCCAAATATTATGTGGTGGGAAATACTGTGTGTGTAAATGGGTGGAGTAGTATACAACATATAATATAATATACAATAAATAAATACAATAAATAATCAATAATGATTATAATATTACAAAGAATCCTTGATCACAAAGATTACAAAGAATCCTTGATTAAAAAGTCCCATTACAAAGAATCCTTGATTAAAACCCATTACAAAGAATCCTTGCAAAGTTATTACAAAGAATCCTTGATCACAAAGTCCATTACAAAGAATCCTTGATTAAAAAGTTCCATTACAAAGAATCCTTGATCATCCCATGAATCCTTGATCACAAATCCCATTATTAATATTATTAATTATAATTAATTAATAACCTTTTAGGCGATAAAAGTTTTAGATTTACGGATCATCAAAAAGAATATCTTGAGGCGCGTTTCGAATTTACAAACCCTTGGTCAAATGCAGCTATCAACAAATTTGCAGAAGAAATCAGGCCAACGGAAAATCCGTTAGATTTTAATTTCTTTAATTTATAATTTTAGATACGTAATTGGAGCAATAATAGACGAGCCGATATAACGAAGTGTACGATATTTTCATAATTGTACGGTAAATTAATATAAGCAATTGATAATATTTATTGATATTTATTAAATTGATAATATTTAATATTTTCAGTTAACAATTATTGCTCCTAAAACTTAATCAGAATCCTGGAACAAACTCAGAATAAATGTGTGTATGGCGGGATATCCAAATATTATGTGGTGGGAAATACTGTGTGTGTAAATGGGTGGAGTAGTATAACATATAATATATAATACAATAAATACAATAAATAATCAATAATGATTATAATATTACAAAGAATCCTTGATCACAAAAGTCCCATTACAAAGATTATCCCATTACAAAGAATCCTTGATTAAAAAGTCCCATTACAAAGAATCCTTGATCACAAAGTCCCATTACAAAGAATCCCCATTACAAGAATCATTTTACAAAGAATCCTTGATCACAAAGTCCCATTACAAAGAATCCTTGATTCCCATTACAAAGAATCCTTACAAAGAATCCTTGATCACAAAGTCCCATTACAAAGAATCCTTGATCCATTACAAAGAATCCTTGATCACAAGTCCCATTACAAAGGATTTATTATTAATATTATTATTAATTTATTAATAACCTTTTAGGCGATAAAAGTTTTAGATTTACGGATCATCAAAAGAATATCTTGAGGCGCGTTTCGAATTTACAAACCCTTGGTCAAATGCAGCTATCAACAAATTTGCAGAAGAAATTCAGGCCAACGGAAAATCCGTTAGATTTTAATTTTTTAATTTATAATTTTAGATACGTAATTGGAGCAATAATAGACGAGCCGATATAAAACGAAGTGTACGATATTTTCATAATTGTACGGTAAATTAATATAAGCAATTGATAATATTTATTGATATTTATTAAATTGATAATATTTAATATTTTCAGTTAACAATTATTGCTCCTAAAACTTAATCAGAATCCTGGAACAAACTCAGAATAAATGTGTGTATGGCGGGATATCCAAATATTATGTGGTGGGAAATACTGTGTGTGTAAATGGGTGGAGTAGTATACAACATATAATATATAACAATAAATAAATAAATAAATAATCAATAATGATTATAATATTACAAAGAATCCTTGATCACAAAGTCCCATTACAAAGAATCCTTGATCCTTTTAGAATCCTCCATTACAAAGAATCCTTGATCACAAAGTCCCATTACAAAGAATCCTTGATTAAAAAGTCCCATTACAAAGAATCCTTGATGTTTACAAGAATCCTTGATCAAACAAGTATTTTTGAGTCCCATCAAAGATTTGATTTTTTTACAAAAAATCCTTGATCCAAATCCCATTATCCTTATTATATTATTAATATTATTATTATCATTATTAATAACCTTTTAGGCGATAAAAGTTTTAGATTTACGGATCATCAAAGGAATATCTTGAGGCGCGTTTCGAATTTACAAACCTTGGTCAAATGCAGCTATCAACAAATTTGCAGAAGAAATTCAGGCCAACGGAAAATCCGTTAGATTTTAATTTCTTTAATTTATAATTTTAGATACGTAATTGGAGCAATATAGACGAGCCGATATAAAACGAAGTGTACGATATTTTCATAATTGTACGGTAAATTAATATAAGCAATTGATAATATTTATTGATATTTATTAAATTGATAATATTTAATATTTTCAGTTAACAATTATTGCTCCTAAAACTTAATCAGAATCCTGGAACAAACTCAGAATAAATGTGTGTATGGCGGGATATCCAAATATTATGTGGTGGGAAATACTGTGTGTAAATGGGTGGAGTAGTATACAACATATAATAATATATACAATAAATAAATAAATAATCAATAATGATTATAATATTACAAAGAATCCTTGATCACAAATTACAAAGAAATCCTTGATTAAAAAGTCCCATTACAAAGAATCCTTGATTAAAAAGTCCCATTACAAAGAATCCTTGATCATGAATCCCCATTACAAAGAATCATTTTACAAAGAATCATAACAAGTCCCATTACAAAGATCCTTGATCAAAAGTCCCATTACAAAAGAATCCTTTGATCACAAAGTCCCATTACAAAAATCCTTGAATTAAAAAAGTTTACAAAAAATTTGATAGTTATTTCCTTTATTATTATTATTAATATTATTATTATCATTATTAATAACCTTTTAGGCGATAAAAGTTTTAGATTTACGGATCATCAAAAAATATCTTGAGGCGCGTTTCGAATTTACAAACCCTTGGTCAAATGCAGCTATCAACAAATTTGCAGAAGAAATTCAGGCCAACGGAAAATCCGTTAGATTTTAATTTCTTTAATTTATAATTTTAGATACGTAATTGGAGCAATAATAGACGAGCCGATATAAAACGAAGTGTACGATATTTTCATAATTGTACGGTAAATTAATATAAGCAATTGATAATATTTATTGATATTTATTAAATTGATAATATTTAATATTTTCAGTTAACAATTATTGCTCCTAAAACTTAATCAGAATCCTGGAACAAACTCAGAATAATGTGTGTATGGCGGGATATCCAAATATTATGTGGTGGGAAATACTGTGTGTGTAAATGGGTGGAGTAGTATACAACATATAATATATAATAAACAATAAATAAATCAATAATAATAATGATTATAATATTAAAGATCCTTGATCACAAAGTCCCATTACAAAGAATCCTTGTCCCATTACAAAGAATCCTTGATTAAAAAGTCCCATTACAAAGAATCCTTGATCACAAAAGTCCATTACAAAGAATCCTTGAAAAAGTCCATTACAAAGAATCCTTGATTCCCATTACAAAGAATCCCCCATTACAAAGAATCTTGATTAAAAGTTCATTATTTGATTTTTATATTTATTATTAATATTATTAATTATCATTATTAATAACCTTTTAGGCGATAAAAGTTTTAGATTTACGGATCATCAAAGGAATATCTTGAGGCGCGTTTCGAATTTACAAACCCTTGGTCAAATGCAGCTATCAACAAATTTGCAGAAGAAATTCAGGCCAACGGAAAATCCGTTAGATTTTAATTTCTTTAATTTATAATTTTAGATACGTAATTGGAGCAATAATAGACGAGCCGATATAAAACGAAGTGTACGATATTTTCATAATTGTACGGTAAATTAATATAAGCAATTGATAATATTTATTGATATTTATTAAATTGATAATATTTAATATTTTCAGTTAACAATTATTGCTCCTAAAACTTAATCAGAATCCTGGAACAAACTCAGAATAAATGTGTGTATGGCGGGATATCCAAATATTATGTGGTGGGAAATACTGTGTGTGTAAATGGGTGGAGTAGTATACAACATATAATATATAATAATAAATACAATAAATAATCAATAATGATTATAATATTACAAAGAATCCTTGATCACAAAGTCCCATTCCCATTACAAAGAATCCTTGATTAAAAAAGTCCCATTACAAAATCCTTGATTCGAATCCTTGATCAAAAAGTCCCATTACAAAGAATCCTTGATCATTACAAAGAATCCTTGATTCCCATTACAAAGAATCCTTGATTAAAAAAGATCAAATTACAAAGAATCCTTGATCAAAAAGTCCCATTTAGTCATTACAAAGAATCCTTGATTAAAAAGTCCCACAAAGAATCCTTGATTAAAGTCCATTACAAAGAATCCCCATTACAAAGAATCCTTGATCACAAATTACAAAGAATCCTTGATTCCCATTACAAAGAATCCTTGATCAAAAGTCCCATTTACAAAGAATCCTTGATCCATTATCATCCATTTTTCCTTGATTAATTCCATTAATTTATTATTTTTATTATTATTATTATTAATATTATTATTATCATTATTAATAACCTTTTAGGCGATAAAAGTTTTAGATTTACGGATCATCAAAGGAATATCTTGAGGCGCGTTTCGAATTTACAAACCCTTGGTCAAATGCAGCTATCAACAAATTTGCAGAAGAAATTCAGGCCAACGGAAAATCCGTTAGATTTTAATTTCTTTAATTTATAATTTTAGATACGTAATTGGAGCAATAATAGACGAGCCGATATAAAACGAAGTGTACGATATTTTCATAATTGTACGGTAAATTAATATAAGCAATTGATAATATTTATTGATATTTATTAAATTGATAATATTTAATATTTTCAGTTAACAATTATTGCTCCTAAAACTTAATCAGAATCCTGGAACAAACTCAGAATAAATGTGTGTATGGCGGGATATCCAAATATTATGTGGTGGGAAATACTGTGTGTGTAAATGGGTGGAGTAGTATACAACATATAATATATAATATATAATAATACAATAAATAATCAATAATGATTATATATTACAAAGAATCCTTGATCACAAAGTCCCATTACAGAATCCTTGATTAAAAAATACAAAGAATCCTATCACAAAGTCCCATTACAAAAGAATCCTTGATTAAAAAGTCCCATTACAAAGAATCCTTGATCAACAAGTCCATTACATCCCATCCCATTACAAAGAATCCTTGATTCCCATTCCAAAGAAATCCTTGATTATCCATTACAAGAATCCTTATTAAAAGTTCCCATTACAAAGAATCCTTGATCACAAATCCCATTATTTATTAATATTATTAAATATTATTATTATCATTATTAATAACCTTTTAGGCGATAAAAGTTTTAGATTTACGGATCATCAAAAAGGAATATCTTGAGGCGCGTTTCGAATTTACAAACCCTTGGTCAAATGCAGCTATCAACAAATTTGCAGAAGAAATTCAGGCCAACGGAAAATCCGTTAGATTTTAATTTCTTTAATTTATAATTTTAGATACGTAATTGGAGCAATAATAGACGAGCCGATATAAAACGAAGTGTACGATATTTTCATAATTGTACGGTAAATTAATATAAGCAATTGATAATATTTATTGATATTTATTAAATTGATAATATTTAATATTTTCAGTTAACAATTATTGCTCCTAAAACTTAATCAGAATCCTGGAACAAACTCAGAATAAATGTGTGTATGGCGGGATATCCAAATATTATGTGGTGGGAAATACTGTGTGTGTAAATGGGTGGAGTAGTATACAACATAAAATATATAATATATACAATAAATAATCAATAATGATTATAAATTACAAAGAATCCTTGATCACAAAGTCCATTACAAAGAATCCTTGATTAAAAAGTCCCATTACAAAGATCCTTGATTAAAAAGTCCCATTACAAAGAATCCTTGATCACAAAGTCCCATTACAAAGAATCCTTGATTAAAAAGTCCATTACAAAGAATCCTTGATCAAAAAGTCCATTACAAAGAATCCTTGATCAAAAAGTCCCATTACAAAGAATCCTTGATCAAAAGTCCCATTACAAAGAATCCTTGATCACAAAGTCCCATTACAAAGAATCCTTGATTAAAAAGTCATTACAAAGAATCCTTGATCACAAAAGTCCCCATTACAAAGAATCCTTGATCACAAAGTC
>JACMZG010000746.1:0-15007 GCA_018340805.1 Microvelia longipes
TGTTACGAATTGGAATATCTATACCGTAAAACAGACATTTTCAAAAATCATTCAATAAAATCTATAGTTATTAAGATTTAATTTAATTATGAAAAATGAAATTCAACATGGATTTATGAAAGTATTGTTTATGTAAATGCAAAATGAAATACTACTGAGCCGCGATAGCTCAGTTGGGAGAGCGTTAGACTGAAGATCTAAAGGTCACTGGTTCGATCCCGGTTCGCGGCAATTAATTTTTGAAATTTTATCAATTTTACTAAAAATTGTTATTGAAATTTCATATAATCAATTTATAAAATCGAAATGACATTTTTTCGAAAAAAAATAGAAAAAGAAGCAAATTCAAAAGTTAAAGAAACAATGTGTTTTGGAAGAAAAGTTTCGTTTCATTATCATTTTAGATTTTAAATGAAATGGAATGTTGATGGAATCTGTTTAAATCTGTGATAGAAAGTTGTGAGTTTTGTACGAATTGGAATATCTATACCGTAAAACAGACATTTTCAAAAATCATTCAATGAAAATCTATAGTTATTAAGATTTATTTAATTAAAAAAATGAAAATTCAACATGGATTTATGAAAGTATTGTTATGTAAATGCAAAATGAAATACTACTGAGCCGCGATAGCTCAGTTGGGAGAGCGTTAGACTGAAGATCTAAAGGTCACTGGTTCGATCCCGGTTCGCGGCAATTAATTTTTTGAAATTTATCAATTTTACTAAAATTGTTATTGAAATTTCATATAATCAATTTTAAAATCGAAATGACATTTTTTTCGAAAAAAATAGAAAAAGAAGCAAATTTCAAAAGTTAAAGAAACAATGTGTTTTGGAAGAAAAGTTTCGTTTCATTATCATTTTAGATTTTAAATGAAATGGAATGTTGATGGAATCTGTTTAAATCTGTGATAGAAAGTTGTGAGTTTTGTACGAATTGGAATATCTATACCGTAAAACAGACATTTTCAAAAATCATTCAATGAAAATCTATAGTTATTAAGATTTACTTTAATTATGAAAAATGAAAATTCAACATGGATTTATGAAAGTATTGTTTATGTAAATGCAAAATGAAATACTACTGAGCCGCGATAGCTCAGTTGGGAGAGCGTTAGACTGAAGATCTAAAGGTCACTGGTTCGATCCCGGTTCGCGGCAATTAATTTTTGAAATTTTATCAATTTTACTAAAATTGTTATTGAAATTTCATATAATCAATTTATAAAATCGAAATGACATTTTTTCGAAAAAAATAGAAAAAGAAGCAATTTCAAAGTTAAAGAAACAATGTGTTTTGGAAGAAAAGTTTCGTTTCATTATCATTTTAGATTTTAAATGAAATGGAATGTTGATGGAATCTGTTTAAATCTGTGATAGAAAGTTGTGAGTTTTGTACGAATTGGAATATCTATACCGTAAAACAGACATTTTCAAAAATCATTCAATGAAAATCTATAGTTATTAAGATTTACTTTAATTATGAAAAATGAAATTCAACATGGATTTATGAAAGTATTGTTTATGTAAATGCAAAATGAAATACTACTGAGCCGCGATAGCTCAGTTGGGAGAGCGTTAGACTGAAGATCTAAAGGTCACTGGTTCGATCCCGGTTCGCGGCAATTAATTTTTGAAATTTTATCAATTTTACTAAAATTGTTATTGAAATTCATATAATCAATTTATAAAATCGAAATGACATTTTTTCGAAAAAATAGAAAAAGAGCAAATTTCAAAAGTTAAAGAAACAATGTGTTTTGGAAGAAAAGTTTCGTTTCATTATCATTTTAGATTTTAAATGAAATGGAATGTTGATGGAATCTGTTTAAATCTGTGATAGAAAGTTGTGAGTTTTGTACGAATTGGAATATCTATACCGTAAAACAGACATTTTCAAAAATCATTCAATGAAAATCTATAGTTATTAAGATTTACTTTAATTATGAAAAATGAAAATTCAACATGGATTTATGAAAGTATTGTTTATGTAAATGCAAAATGAAATACTACTGAGCCGCGATAGCTCAGTTGGGAGAGCGTTAGACTGAAGATCTAAAGGTCACTGGTTCGATCCCGGTTCGCGGCAATTAATTTTTGAAATTTTATCAATTTTACTAAAATTGTTATTGAAATTTCATATAATCAATTTATAAATCGAAATGACATTTTTTCGAAAAAATAGAAAAAGAAGCAAATTTCAAAAGTTAAAGAAACAATGTGTTTTGGAAGAAAAGTTTCGTTTCATTATCATTTTAGATTTTAAATGAAATGGAATGTTGATGGAATCTGTTTAAATCTGTGATAGAAAGTTGTGAGTTTTGTACGAATTGGAATATCTATACCGTAAAACAGACATTTTCAAAAATCATTCAATGAAAATCTATAGTTATTAAGATTTACTTTAATTATGAAAAATGAAATTCAACATGGATTTATGAAAGTATTGTTTATGTAAATGCAAAATGAAATACTACTGAGCCGCGATAGCTCAGTTGGGAGAGCGTTAGACTGAAGATCTAAAGGTCACTGGTTCGATCCCGGTTCGCGGCAATTAATTTTTGAAATTTTATCAATTTTACTAAAATTGTTATTGAAATTTCATATAATCAATTTATAAAATCGAAATGACATTTTTTCGAAAAAAATAGAAAAAGAAGCAAATTTCAAAAGTTAAAGAAACAATGTGTTTTGGAAGAAAAGTTTCGTTTCATTATCATTTTAGATTTTAAATGAAATGGAATGTTGATGGAATCTGTTTAAATCTGTGATAGAAAGTTGTGAGTTTTGTACGAATTGGAATATCTATACCGTAAAACAGACATTTTCAAAAATCATTCAATGAAAATCTATAGTTATTAAGATTTACTTTAATTATGAAAAATGAAAATTCAACATGGATTTATGAAAGTATTGTTTATGTAAATGCAAAATGAAATACTACTGAGCCGCGATAGCTCAGTTGGGAGAGCGTTAGACTGAAGATCTAAAGGTCACTGGTTCGATCCCGGTTCGCGGCAATTAATTTTTGAAATTTTATCAATTTTACTAAAATTGTTATTGAAATTTCATATAATCAATTTATAAAATCGAAATGACATTTTTTCGAAAAAAATAGAAAAAGAAGCAAATTTCAAAAGTTAAAGAAACAATGTGTTTTGGAAGAAAAGTTTCGTTTCATTATCATTTTAGATTTTAAATGAAATGGAATGTTGATGGAATCTGTTTAAATCTGTGATAGAAAGTTGTGAGTTTTGTACGAATTGGAATATCTATACCGTAAAACAGACATTTTCAAAAATCATTCAATGAAAATCTATAGTTATTAAGATTTACTTTAATTATGAAAAATGAAAATTCAACATGGATTTATGAAAGTATTGTTTATGTAAATGCAAAATGAAATACTACTGAGCCGCGATAGCTCAGTTGGGAGAGCGTTAGACTGAAGATCTAAAGGTCACTGGTTCGATCCCGGTTCGCGGCAATTAATTTTTGAAATTTTATCAATTTTACTAAAATTGTTATTGAAATTTCATATAATCAATTTATAAAATCGAAATGACATTTTTTCGAAAAAAATAGAAAAAGAAGCAAATTTCAAAAGTTAAAGAAACAATGTGTTTTGGAAGAAAAGTTTCGTTTCATTATCATTTTAGATTTTAAATGAAATGGAATGTTGATGGAATCTGTTTAAATCTGTGATAGAAAGTTGTGAGTTTTGTACGAATTGGAATATCTATACCGTAAAACAGACATTTTCAAAAATCATTCAATGAAAATCTATAGTTATTAAGATTTACTTTAATTATGAAAAATGAAAATTCAACATGGATTTATGAAAGTATTGTTTATGTAAATGCAAAATGAAATACTACTGAGCCGCGATAGCTCAGTTGGGAGAGCGTTAGACTGAAGATCTAAAGGTCACTGGTTCGATCCCGGTTCGCGGCAATTAATTTTTGAAATTTTATCAATTTTACTAAAATGTTATTGAAATTTCATATAATCAATTTATAAAATCGAAATGACATTTTTTCGAAAAAAATAGAAAAAGAAGCAAATTTCAAAAGTTAAAGAAACAATGTGTTTTGGAAGAAAAGTTTCGTTTCATTATCATTTTAGATTTTAAATGAAATGGAATGTTGATGGAATCTGTTTAAATCTGTGATAGAAAGTTGTGAGTTTTGTACGAATTGGAATATCTATACCGTAAAACAGACATTTTCAAAAATCATTCAATGAAAATCTATATTATTAAGATTTACTTTAATTATGAAAAATGAAAATTCAACATGGATTTATGAAAGTATTGTTTATGTAAATGCAAAATGAAATACTACTGAGCCGCGATAGCTCAGTTGGGAGAGCGTTAGACTGAAGATCTAAAGGTCACTGGTTCGATCCCGGTTCGCGGCAATTAATTTTTGAAATTTTATCAATTTTACTAAAATTGTTATTGAAATTTCATATAATCAATTTATAAAATCGAAATGACATTTTTTCGAAAAAAAAGAAAAAGAAGCAAATTTCAAAAGTTAAAGAAACAATGTGTTTTGGAAGAAAAGTTTCGTTTCATTATCATTTTAGATTTTAAATGAAATGGAATGTTGATGGAATCTGTTTAAATCTGTGATAGAAAGTTGTGAGTTTTGTACGAATTGGAATATCTATACCGTAAAACAGACATTTTCAAAAATCATTCAATGAAAATCTATAGTTATTAAGATTTACTTTAATTATGAAAAATGAAAATTCAACATGGATTTATGAAAGTATTGTTTATGTAAATGCAAAATGAAATACTACTGAGCCGCGATAGCTCAGTTGGGAGAGCGTTAGACTGAAGATCTAAAGGTCACTGGTTCGATCCCGGTTCGCGGCAATTAATTTTTGAAATTTTATCAATTTTACTAAAATTGTTATTGAAATTTCATATAATCAATTTATAAAATCGAAATGACATTTTTTCGAAAAAAATAGAAAAAGAAGCAAATTTCAAAAGTTAAAGAAACAATGTGTTTTGGAAGAAAAGTTTCGTTTCATTATCATTTTAGATTTTAAATGAAATGGAATGTTGATGGAATCTGTTTAAATCTGTGATAGAAAGTTGTGAGTTTTGTACGAATTGGAATATCTATACCGTAAAACAGACATTTTCAAAAATCATTCAATGAAAATCTATAGTTATTAAGATTTACTTTAATTATGAAAAAAAAATTCAACATGGATTTATGAAAGTATTGTTTATGTAAATGCAAAATGAAATACTACTGAGCCGCGATAGCTCAGTTGGGAGAGCGTTAGACTGAAGATCTAAAGGTCACTGGTTCGATCCCGGTTCGCGGCAATTAATTTTTGAAATTTTATCAATTTTACTAAAATTGTTATTGAAATTTCATATAATCAATTTATAAAATCGAAATGACATTTTTTCGAAAAAAATAGAAAAAGAAGCAAATTTCAAAAGTTAAAGAAACAATGTGTTTTGGAAGAAAAGTTTCGTTTCATTATCATTTTAGATTTTAAATGAAATGGAATGTTGATGGAATCTGTTTAAATCTGTGATAGAAAGTTGTGAGTTTTGTACGAATTGGAATATCTATACCGTAAAACAGACATTTTCAAAAATCATTCAATGAAAATCTATAGTTATTAAGATTTACTTTAATTATGAAAAATGAAAATTCAACATGGATTTATGAAAGTATTGTTTATGTAAATGCAAAATGAAATACTACTGAGCCGCGATAGCTCAGTTGGGAGAGCGTTAGACTGAAGATCTAAAGGTCACTGGTTCGATCCCGGTTCGCGGCAATTAATTTTTGAAATTTTATCAATTTTACTAAAATTGTTATTGAAATTTCATATAATCAATTTATAAATCGAAATGACATTTTTTCGAAAAAAATAGAAAAAGAAGCAAATTTCAAAAGTTAAAGAAACAATGTGTTTTGGAAGAAAAGTTTCGTTTCATTATCATTTTAGATTTTAAATGAAATGGAATGTTGATGGAATCTGTTTAAATCTGTGATAGAAAGTTGTGAGTTTTGTACGAATTGGAATATCTATACCGTAAAACAGACATTTTCAAAAATCATTCAATGAAAATCTATAGTTATTAAGATTTACTTTAATTATGAAAAATGAAAATTCAACATGGATTTATGAAAGTATTGTTTATGTAAATGCAAAATGAAATACTACTGAGCCGCGATAGCTCAGTTGGGAGAGCGTTAGACTGAAGATCTAAAGGTCACTGGTTCGATCCCGGTTCGCGGCAATTAATTTTTGAAATTTTATCAATTTTACTAAAATGTTATTGAAATTTCATATAATCAATTTATAAAATCGAAATGACATTTTTTCGAAAAAAATAGAAAAAGAAGCAAATTTCAAAAGTTAAAGAAACAATGTGTTTTGGAAGAAAAGTTTCGTTTCATTATCATTTTAGATTTTAAATGAAATGGAATGTTGATGGAATCTGTTTAAATCTGTGATAGAAAGTTGTGAGTTTTGTACGAATTGGAATATCTATACCGTAAAACAGACATTTTCAAAAATCATTCAATGAAAATCTATAGTTATTAAGATTTACTTTAATTATGAAAAATGAAAATTCAACATGGATTTATGAAAGTATTGTTTATGTAAATGCAAAATGAAATACTACTGAGCCGCGATAGCTCAGTTGGGAGAGCGTTAGACTGAAGATCTAAAGGTCACTGGTTCGATCCCGGTTCGCGGCAATTAATTTTTGAAATTTTATCAATTTTACTAAAATTGTTATTGAAATTTCATATAATCAATTTATAAAATCGAAATGACATTTTTTCGAAAAAAATAGAAAAAGAAGCAAATTTCAAAAGTTAAAGAAACAATGTGTTTTGGAAGAAAAGTTTCGTTTCATTATCATTTTAGATTTTAAATGAAATGGAATGTTGATGGAATCTGTTTAAATCTGTGATAGAAAGTTGTGAGTTTTGTACGAATTGGAATATCTATACCGTAAAACAGACATTTTCAAAAATCATTCAATGAAAATCTATAGTTATTAAGATTTACTTTAATTATGAAAAATGAAAATTCAACATGGATTTATGAAAGTATTGTTTATGTAAATGCAAAATGAAATACTACTGAGCCGCGATAGCTCAGTTGGGAGAGCGTTAGACTGAAGATCTAAAGGTCACTGGTTCGATCCCGGTTCGCGGCAATTAATTTTTGAAATTTTATCAATTTTACTAAAATTGTTATTGAAATTTCATATAATCAATTTATAAAATCGAAATGACATTTTTTCGAAAAAAATAGAAAAAGAAGCAAATTTCAAAAGTTAAAGAAACAATGTTTTTGGAAGAAAAGTTTCGTTTCATTATCATTTTAGATTTTAAATGAAATGGAATGTTGATGGAATCTGTTTAAATCTGTGATAGAAAGTTGTGAGTTTTGTACGAATTGGAATATCTATACCGTAAAACAGACATTTTCAAAAATCATTCAATGAAAATCTATAGTTATTAAGATTTACTTTAATTATGAAAAATGAAAATTCAACATGGATTTATGAAAGTATTGTTTATGTAAATGCAAAATGAAATACTACTGAGCCGCGATAGCTCAGTTGGGAGAGCGTTAGACTGAAGATCTAAAGGTCACTGGTTCGATCCCGGTTCGCGGCAATTAATTTTTGAAATTTTATCAATTTTACTAAAATTGTTATTGAAATTTCATATAATCAATTTATAAAATCGAAATGACATTTTTTCGAAAAAAATAGAAAAAGAAGCAAATTTCAAAAGTTAAAGAACAATGTGTTTTGGAAGAAAAGTTTCGTTTCATTATCATTTTAGATTTTAAATGAAATGGAATGTTGATGGAATCTGTTTAAATCTGTGATAGAAAGTTGTGAGTTTTGTACGAATTGGAATATCTATACCGTAAAACAGACATTTTCAAAAATCATTCAATGAAAATCTATAGTTATTAAGATTTACTTTAATTATGAAAAATGAAAATTCAACATGGATTTATGAAAGTATTGTTTATGTAAATGCAAAATGAAATACTACTGAGCCGCGATAGCTCAGTTGGGAGAGCGTTAGACTGAAGATCTAAAGGTCACTGGTTCGATCCCGGTTCGCGGCAATTAATTTTTGAAATTTTATCAATTTTACTAAATTGTTATTGAAATTTCATATAATCAATTTATAAAATCGAAATGACATTTTTTCGAAAAAAATAGAAAAAGAAGCAAATTTCAAAAGTTAAAGAAACAATGTGTTTTGGAAGAAAAGTTTCGTTTCATTATCATTTTAGATTTTAAATGAAATGGAATGTTGATGGAATCTGTTTAAATCTGTGATAGAAAGTTGTGAGTTTTGTACGAATTGGAATATCTATACCGTAAAACAGACATTTTCAAAAATCATTCAATGAAAATCTATAGTTATTAAGATTTACTTTAATTATGAAAAATGAAAATTCAACATGGATTTATGAAAGTATTGTTTATGTAAATGCAAAATGAAATACTACTGAGCCGCGATAGCTCAGTTGGGAGAGCGTTAGACTGAAGATCTAAAGGTCACTGGTTCGATCCCGGTTCGCGGCAATTAATTTTTGAAATTTTATCAATTTTACTAAAATTGTTATTGAAATTTCATATAATCAATTTATAAAATCGAAATGACATTTTTTCGAAAAAAATAGAAAAAGAAGCAAATTTCAAAAGTTAAAGAAACAATGTGTTTTGGAAGAAAAGTTTCGTTTCATTATCATTTTAGATTTTAAATGAAATGGAATGTTGATGGAATCTGTTTAAATCTGTGATAGAAAGTTGTGAGTTTTGTACGAATTGGAATATCTATACCGTAAAACAGACATTTTCAAAAATCATTCAATGAAAATCTATAGTTATTAAGATTTACTTTAATTATGAAAAATGAAAATTCAACATGGATTTATGAAAGTATTGTTTATGTAAATGCAAAATGAAATACTACTGAGCCGCGATAGCTCAGTTGGGAGAGCGTTAGACTGAAGATCTAAAGGTCACTGGTTCGATCCCGGTTCGCGGCAATTAATTTTTGAAATTTTATCAATTTTACTAAAATTGTTATTGAAATTTCATATAATCAATTTATAAAATCGAAATGACATTTTTTCGAAAAAAATAGAAAAGAAGCAAATTTCAAAAGTTAAAGAAACAATGTGTTTTGGAAGAAAAGTTTCGTTTCATTATCATTTTAGATTTTAAATGAAATGGAATGTTGATGGAATCTGTTTAAATCTGTGATAGAAAGTTGTGAGTTTTGTACGAATTGGAATATCTATACCGTAAAACAGACATTTTCAAAAATCATTCAATGAAAATCTATAGTTATTAAGATTTACTTTAATTATGAAAAATGAAAATTCAACATGGATTTATGAAAGTATTGTTTATGTAAATGCAAAATGAAATACTACTGAGCCGCGATAGCTCAGTTGGGAGAGCGTTAGACTGAAGATCTAAAGGTCACTGGTTCGATCCCGGTTCGCGGCAATTAATTTTTGAAATTTTATCAATTTTACTAAAATTGTTATTGAAATTTCATATAATCAATTTATAAAATCGAAATGACATTTTTTCGAAAAATAGAAAAAGAAGCAAATTTCAAAAGTTAAAGAAACAATGTGTTTTGGAAGAAAAGTTTCGTTTCATTATCATTTTAGATTTTAAATGAAATGGAATGTTGATGGAATCTGTTTAAATCTGTGATAGAAAGTTGTGAGTTTTGTACGAATTGGAATATCTATACCGTAAAACAGACATTTTCAAAAATCATTCAATGAAAATCTATAGTTATTAAGATTTACTTTAATTATGAAAAATGAAAATTCAACATGGATTTATGAAAGTATTGTTTATGTAAATGCAAAATGAAATACTACTGAGCCGCGATAGCTCAGTTGGGAGAGCGTTAGACTGAAGATCTAAAGGTCACTGGTTCGATCCCGGTTCGCGGCAATTAATTTTTGAAATTTTATCAATTTTACTAAAATTGTTATTGAAATTTCATATAATCAATTTATAAAATCGAAATGACATTTTTTCGAAAAAAATAGAAAAAGAAGCAAATTTCAAAAGTTAAAGAAACAATGTGTTTTGGAAGAAAAGTTTCGTTTCATTATCATTTTAGATTTTAAATGAAATGGAATGTTGATGGAATCTGTTTAAATCTGTGATAGAAAGTTGTGAGTTTTGTACGAATTGGAATATCTATACCGTAAAACAGACATTTTCAAAAATCATTCAATGAAAATCTATAGTTATTAAGATTTACTTTAATTATGAAAAATGAAAATTCAACATGGATTTATGAAAGTATTGTTTATGTAAATGCAAAATGAAATACTACTGAGCCGCGATAGCTCAGTTGGGAGAGCGTTAGACTGAAGATCTAAAGGTCACTGGTTCGATCCCGGTTCGCGGCAATTAATTTTTGAAATTTTATCAATTTTACTAAAATTGTTATTGAAATTTCATATAATCAATTTATAAAATCGAAATGACATTTTTTCGAAAAAAATAGAAAAAGAAGCAAATTTCAAAAGTTAAAGAAACAATGTGTTTTGGAAGAAAAGTTTCGTTTCATTATCATTTTAGATTTTAAATGAAATGGAATGTTGATGGAATCTGTTTAAATCTGTGATAGAAAGTTGTGAGTTTTGTACGAATTGGAATATCTATACCGTAAAACAGACATTTTCAAAAATCATTCAATGAAAATCTATAGTTATTAAGATTTACTTTAATTATGAAAAATGAAAATTCAACATGGATTTATGAAAGTATTGTTTATGTAAATGCAAAATGAAATACTACTGAGCCGCGATAGCTCAGTTGGGAGAGCGTTAGACTGAAGATCTAAAGGTCACTGGTTCGATCCCGGTTCGCGGCAATTAATTTTTGAAATTTTATCAATTTTACTAAAATTGTTATTGAAATTTCATATAATCAATTTATAAAATCGAAATGACATTTTTTCGAAAAAAATAGAAAAAGAAGCAAATTTCAAAAGTTAAAGAAACAATGTGTTTTGGAAGAAAAGTTTCGTTTCATTATCATTTTAGATTTTAAATGAAATGGAATGTTGATGGAATCTGTTTAAATCTGTGATAGAAAGTTGTGAGTTTTGTACGAATTGGAATATCTATACCGTAAAACAGACATTTTCAAAAATCATTCAATGAAAATCTATAGTTATTAAGATTTACTTTAATTATGAAAAATGAAAATTCAACATGGATTTATGAAAGTATTGTTTATGTAAATGCAAAATGAAATACTACTGAGCCGCGATAGCTCAGTTGGGAGAGCGTTAGACTGAAGATCTAAAGGTCACTGGTTCGATCCCGGTTCGCGGCAATTAATTTTTGAAATTTTATCAATTTTACTAAAATTGTTATTGAATTTCATATAATCAATTTATAAAATCGAAATGACATTTTTTCGAAAAAAATAGAAAAAGAAGCAAATTTCAAAAGTTAAAGAAACAATGTGTTTTGGAAGAAAAGTTTCGTTTCATTATCATTTTAGATTTTAAATGAAATGGAATGTTGATGGAATCTGTTTAAATCTGTGATAGAAAGTTGTGAGTTTTGTACGAATTGGAATATCTATACCGTAAAACAGACATTTTCAAAAATCATTCAATGAAAATCTATAGTTATTAAGATTTACTTTAATTATGAAAAATGAAAATTCAACATGGATTTATGAAAGTATTGTTTATGTAAATGCAAAATGAAATACTACTGAGCCGCGATAGCTCAGTTGGGAGAGCGTTAGACTGAAGATCTAAAGGTCACTGGTTCGATCCCGGTTCGCGGCAATTAATTTTTGAAATTTTATCAATTTTACTAAAATTGTTATTGAAATTTCATATAATCAATTTATAAAATCGAAATGACATTTTTCGAAAAAAATAGAAAAAGAAGCAAATTTCAAAAGTTAAAGAAACAATGTGTTTTGGAAGAAAAGTTTCGTTTCATTATCATTTTAGATTTTAAATGAAATGGAATGTTGATGGAATCTGTTTAAATCTGTGATAGAAAGTTGTGAGTTTTGTACGAATTGGAATATCTATACCGTAAAACAGACATTTTCAAAAATCATTCAATGAAAATCTATAGTTATTAGATTTACTTTAATTATGAAAAATGAAAATTCAACATGGATTTATGAAAGTATTGTTATGTAAATGCAAAATGAAATACTACTGAGCCGCGATAGCTCAGTTGGGAGAGCGTTAGACTGAAGATCTAAAGGTCACTGGTTCGATCCCGGTTCGCGGCAATTAATTTTTGAAATTTTATCAATTTTACTAAAATTGTTATTGAAATTTCATATAATCAATTTATAAAATCGAAATGACATTTTTTCGAAAAAAATAGAAAAAGAAGCAAATTTCAAAAGTTAAAGAAACAATGTGTTTTGGAAGAAAAGTTTCGTTTCATTATCATTTTAGATTTTAAATGAAATGGAATGTTGATGGAATCTGTTTTAAATCTGTGATAGAAAGTTGTGAGTTTTGTACGAATTGGAATATCTATACCGTAAAACAGACATTTTCAAAAATCATTCAATGAAAATCTATAGTTATTAAGATTTACTTTAATTATGAAAAATGAAAATTCAACATGGATTTATGAAAGTATTGTTTATGTAAATGCAAAATGAAATACTACTGAGCCGCGATAGCTCAGTTGGGAGAGCGTTAGACTGAAGATCTAAAGGTCACTGGTTCGATCCCGGTTCGCGGCAATTAATTTTTGAAATTTTATCAATTTTACTAAAATTGTTATTGAAATTTCATATAATCAATTTAAAAATCGAAATGACATTTTTTCGAAAAAAATAGAAAAAGAAGCAAATTTCAAAAGTTAAAGAAACAATGTGTTTTGGAAGAAAAGTTTCGTTTCATTATCATTTTAGATTTTAAATGAAATGGAATGTTGATGGAATCTGTTTAAATCTGTGATAGAAAGTTGTGAGTTTTGTACGAATTGGAATATCTATACCGTAAAACAGACATTTTCAAAAATCATTCAATGAAAATCTATAGTTATTAAGATTTACTTTAATTATGAAAAATGAAAATTCAACATGGATTTATGAAAGTATTGTTTATGTAATGCAAAATGAAATACTACTGAGCCGCGATAGCTCAGTTGGGAGAGCGTTAGACTGAAGATCTAAAGGTCACTGGTTCGATCCCGGTTCGCGGCAATTAATTTTTGAAATTTTATCAATTTTACTAAAATTGTTATTGAAATTTCATATAATCAATTTATAAAATCGAAATGACATTTTTTCGAAAAAAATAGAAAAAGAAGCAAATTTCAAAAGTTAAAGAAACAATGTGTTTTGGAAGAAAAGTTTCGTTTCATTATCATTTTAGATTTTAAATGAAATGGAATGTTGATGGAATCTGTTTAAATCTGTGATAGAAAGTTGTGAGTTTTGTACGAATTGGAATATCTATACCGTAAAACAGACATTTTCAAAAATCATTCAATGAAAATCTATAGTTATTAAGATTTACTTTAATTATGAAAAATGAAAATTCAACATGGATTTATGAAAGTATTGTTTATGTAAATGCAAAATGAAATACTACTGAGCCGCGATAGCTCAGTTGGGAGAGCGTTAGACTGAAGATCTAAAGGTCACTGGTTCGATCCCGGTTCGCGGCAATTAATTTTTGAAATTTTATCAATTTTACTAAAATTGTTATTGAAATTTCATATAATCAATTTATAAAATCGAAATGACATTTTTTCGAAAAAAATAGAAAAAGAAGCAAATTTCAAAAGTTAAAGAAACAATGTGTTTTGGAAGAAAAGTTTCGTTTCATTATCATTTTAGATTTTAAATGAAATGGAATGTTGATGGAATCTGTTTAAATCTGTGATAGAAAGTTGTGAGTTTTGTACGAATTGGAATATCTATACCGTAAAACAGACATTTTCAAAAATCATTCAATGAAAATCTATAGTTATTAAGATTTACTTTAATTATGAAAAATGAAAATTCAACATGGATTTATGAAAGTATTGTTTATGTAAATGCAAAATGAAATACTACTGAGCCGCGATAGCTCAGTTGGGAGAGCGTTAGACTGAAGATCTAAAGGTCACTGGTTCGATCCCGGTTCGCGGCAATTAATTTTTGAAATTTTATCAATTTTACTAAAATTGTTATTGAAATTTCATATAATCAATTTATAAAATCGAAATGACATTTTTTCGAAAAAAATAGAAAAAGAAGCAAATTTCAAAAGTTAAAGAAACAATGTGTTTTGGAAGAAAAGTTTCGTTTCATTATCATTTTAGATTTTAAATGAAATGGAATGTTGATGGAATCTGTTTAAATCTGTGATAGAAAGTTGTGAGTTTTGTACGAATTGGAATATCTATACCGTAAAACAGACATTTTCAAAAATCATTCAATGAAAATCTATAGTTATTAAGATTTACTTTAATTATGAAAAATGAAAATTCAACATGGATTTATGAAAGTATTGTTTATGTAAATGCAAAATGAAATACTACTGAGCCGCGATAGCTCAGTTGGGAGAGCGTTAGACTGAAGATCTAAAGGTCACTGGTTCGATCCCGGTTCGCGGCAATTAATTTTTGAAATTTTATCAATTTTACTAAAATTGTTATTGAAATTTCATATAATCAATTTATAAAATCGAAATGACATTTTTTCGAAAAAATAGAAAAAGAAGCAAATTTCAAAAGTTAAAGAAACAATGTGTTTTGGAAGAAAAGTTTCGTTTCATTATCATTTTAGATTTTAAATGAAATGGAATGTTGATGGAATCTGTTTAAATCTGTGATAGAAAGTTGTGAGTTTTACGAATTGGAATATCTATACCGTAAAACAGACATTTTCAAAAATCATTCAATGAAAATCTATAGTTATTAAGATTTACTTTAATTATGAAAAA
>JACMZG010000747.1:0-15005 GCA_018340805.1 Microvelia longipes
AGTTAAAGTATAACGGCTTCTAGCTTTCTAGCTATGATCAAAAGTGTAAGAACTGTTCTTCTCAGTTTAATCTCTGGGACATGGGCGATTCGCTCAAAATCGAGATTAAATTTATTTTTTAACATGGTAGACGCTTTAAGGCTTGCCTAGCTCTGCCGTAGTGGACCTTACATTGCATTACAGTTTGGTCTGCTTGTTTAAACAAAAAATCAATGGTGAATAAGTTAGGATAAACACTAAAAAATCACTTTTCTCCATTTAGGGTTAGGGTTACAGTTAGGGTTAAGGTAACAGCTATGGTTAGGGTAACAGCTAGGGTTAGGGTTACAGTTAGGTTAGGGTTACTAGGGTTAGGGTTACAGTTAGGGTTAGGGTTACAGCTAGGGTTAGGGTTACAGCTAGGGTTAGGGTAACAGCTAGGGTTAGGGTAAAGCTAGGGTTAGGGTAACAGCTAGGGTTAGGGTTACAGTTAGGGTTAGGGTTAAGGGGCTAGGGTTTCAAGTGAAAAAATAAGAATTTTCAATTTTTTAGCTACGTGTAACTTGAATTTGAATAATAAAAGGTCAACGAGCATTGTATTTGTAAGCCACGCTTATTGGAGAGCCTAAATCAATTTGAAATTCGAAAAAAGAATAAAAATTCGGGTAGAAAATCAACAATAAAGGTGGCAACCTAAAAATCAATAAATCGAAAGTTCTGATTGAAATATGTGAAATCTTTTGTCGTAATCAACTTATTTACGTTATGCTTAGTGCATTCATGTAAAAAAAATTCATGAAAAAATCGATAGATTTTCTAAAAAATGAAAGTGCAAATTTTTAAAAAAATCGATTTTTTATTGGAAAAAAAATGACATTTTATTTTCGAGTGAAATCTATATCAAAGTTCATGAAATTCAATGAGGATTCTAATGGTGGTACATGTCATGCGTGGAGATAGTATATTTTTGGACCGATCGATAAATCAATAATTTCGAAAAATTGTTAAATTGATGATTTTATTGGAAATTTAGGGAAATATAATGATGAAAAGCTATGCCGATAATGTTTCGACGTAAAAGCTGTCATTTATCATAAAAATCGTCTTAGTTAAAGTATCGCTTCTAGCTTTCTAGCTATGATCAAAAGTGTAAGAACTGTTCTTCTCAGTTTAATCTCTGGGACATGGGCGATTCGCTCAAAATCGAGATTAAATTTATTTTTTTAACATGGTAGACGCTTTAAGGCTTGCCTAGCTCTGCCGTAGTGGACCTTACATTGCATTACAGTTTGGTCTGCTTGTTTAAACAAAAAATCAATGGTGAATAAGTTAGGATAAACACTAAAAAATCACTTTTCTCCATTTAGGGTTAGGGTTACAGTTAGGGTTAAGGTAACAGCTATGGTTAGGGTAACAGCTAGGGTTAGGGTTACAGTTAGGGTTAGGGTTACAGCTAGGGTTAGGGTTACAGTTAGGGTTAGGGTTACAGCTAGGTTAGGGTTACAGCTAGGGTTAGGGTAACAGCTAGGGTTAGGGTAAAGCTAGGGTTAGGGTAGCTAGGGTTAGGGTTACAGCTAGGGTTAGGCACAAAAGCAATTTTTTTTTTTTTTCTCACTAAACGAAACTTGAATTTGAATAATAAAAGGTCAACGAGCATTGTATTTGTAAGCCACGCTTATTGGAGAGCCTAAATCAATTTGAAATTCGAAAAAAGAATAAAAATTCGGGTAGAAAATCAACAATAAAGGTGGCAACCTAAAAATCAATAAATCGAAAGTTCTGATTGAAATATGTGAAATCTTTTGTCGTAATCAACTTATTTACGTTATGCTTAGTGCATTCATGTAAAAAAATTCATGAAAAAATCGATAGATTTTCTAAAAAATGAAAGTGCAAATTTTTAAAAAAAATCGATTTTTTATTGGAAAAAAAATGACATTTTATTTTCGAGTGAAATCTATATCAAAGTTCATGAAATTCAATGAGGATTCTAATGGTGGTACATGTCATGCGTGGAGATAGTATATTTTTGGACCGATCGATAAATCAATAATTTCGAAAAATTGTTAAATTGATGATTTTATTGGAAATTTAGGGAAATATAATGATGAAAAGCTATGCCGATAATGTTTCGACGTAAAAGCTGTCATTTATCATAAAAATCGTCTTAGTTAAAGTATCGCTTCTAGCTTTCTAGCTATGATCAAAAGTGTAAGAACTGTTCTTCTCAGTTTAATCTCTGGGACATGGGCGATTCGCTCAAAATCGAGATTAAATTTATTTTTTTAACATGGTAGACGCTTTAAGGCTTGCCTAGCTCTGCCGTAGTGGACCTTACATTGCATTACAGTTTGGTCTGCTTGTTTAAACAAAAAATCAATGGTGAATAAGTTAGGATAAACACTAAAAAATCACTTTTCTCCATTTAGGGTTAGGGTTACAGTTAGGGTTAAGGTAACAGCTATGGTTAGGGTAACAGCTAGGGTTAGGGTTACAGTTAGGGTTAGGGTTACAGCTAGGGTTAGGGTTACAGTTAGGGTTAGGGTTACAGCTAGGGTTAGGGTTACAGCTAGGGTTAGGGTAAAGCTAGGGTTAGGGTAAAGCTAGGGTTAGGGTAACAGCTAGGGTTAGGGTTACAGTTAGGGTTAGGGTTAAGGGGCTAGGGTTTCAAGTGAAAAAATAAGAATTTTCAATTTTTTAGCTACGTGTAACTTGAATTTGAATAATAAAAGGTCAACGAGCATTGTATTTGTAAGCCACGCTTATTGGAGAGCCTAAATCAATTTGAAATTCGAAAAAAGAATAAAAATTCGGGTAGAAAATCAACAATAAAGGTGGCAACCTAAAAATCAATAAATCGAAAGTTCTGATTGAAATATGTGAAATCTTTTGTCGTAATCAACTTATTTACGTTATGCTTAGTGCATTCATGTAAAAAAATTCATGAAAAAATCGATAGATTTTCTAAAAAATGAAAGTGCAAATTTTTAAAAAAATCGATTTTTTATTGGAAAAAAAATGACATTTTATTTTCGAGTGAAATCTATATCAAAGTTCATGAAATTCAATGAGGATTCTAATGGTGGTACATGTCATGCGTGGAGATAGTATATTTTTGGACCGATCGATAAATCAATAATTTCGAAAAATTGTTAAATTGATGATTTTATTGGAAATTTAGGGAAATATAATGATGAAAAGCTATGCCGATAATGTTTCGACGTAAAAGCTGTCATTTATCATAAAAATCGTCTTAGTTAAAGTATCGCTTCTAGCTTTCTAGCTATGATCAAAAGTGTAAGAACTGTTCTTCTCAGTTTAATCTCTGGGACATGGGCGATTCGCTCAAAATCGAGATTAAATTTATTTTTTTAACATGGTAGACGCTTTAAGGCTTGCCTAGCTCTGCCGTAGTGGACCTTACATTGCATTACAGTTTGGTCTGCTTGTTTAAACAAAAAATCAATGGTGAATAAGTTAGGATAAACACTAAAAAATCACTTTTCTCCATTTAGGGTTAGGGTTACAGTTAGGGTTAAGGTAACAGCTATGGTTAGGGTAACAGCTAGGGTTAGGGTTACAGTTAGGGTTAGGGTTACAGCTAGGGTTAGGGTTACAGTTAGGGTTAGGGTTACAGCTAGGGTTAGGGTTACAGCTAGGGTTAGGGTAACAGCTAGGGTTAGGGTAAAGCTAGGGTTAGGGTAACAGCTAGGGTTAGGGTTACAGTTAGGGTTAGGGTTAAGGGGCTAGGGTTTCAAGTGAAAAAATAAGAATTTTCAATTTTTTAGCTACGTGTAACTTGAATTTGAATAATAAAAGGTCAACGAGCATTGTATTTGTAAGCCACGCTTATTGGAGAGCCTAAATCAATTTGAAATTCGAAAAAAGAATAAAAATTCGGGTAGAAAATCAACAATAAAGGTGGCAACCTAAAAATCAATAAATCGAAAGTTCTGATTGAAATATGTGAAATCTTTTGTCGTAATCAACTTATTTACGTTATGCTTAGTGCATTCATGTAAAAAAATTCATGAAAAAATCGATAGATTTTCTAAAAAATGAAAGTGCAAATTTTTAAAAAAATCGATTTTTTATTGGAAAAAAAATGACATTTTATTTTCGAGTGAAATCTATATCAAAGTTCATGAAATTCAATGAGGATTCTAATGGTGGTACATGTCATGCGTGGAGATAGTATATTTTTGGACCGATCGATAAATCAATAATTTCGAAAAATTGTTAAATTGATGATTTTATTGGAAATTTAGGGAAATATAATGATGAAAAGCTATGCCGATAATGTTTCGACGTAAAAGCTGTCATTTATCATAAAAATCGTCTTAGTTAAAGTATCGCTTCTAGCTTTCTAGCTATGATCAAAAGTGTAAGAACTGTTCTTCTCAGTTTAATCTCTGGGACATGGGCGATTCGCTCAAAATCGAGATTAAATTTATTTTTTTAACATGGTAGACGCTTTAAGGCTTGCCTAGCTCTGCCGTAGTGGACCTTACATTGCATTACAGTTTGGTCTGCTTGTTTAAACAAAAAATCAATGGTGAATAAGTTAGGATAAACACTAAAAAATCACTTTTCTCCATTTAGGGTTAGGGTTACAGTTAGGGTTAAGGTAACAGCTATGGTTAGGGTAACAGCTAGGGTTAGGGTTACAGTTAGGGTTAGGGTTACAGCTAGGGTTAGGGTTACAGTTAGGGTTAGGGTTACAGCTAGGGTTAGGGTTACAGCTAGGGTTAGGGTAACAGCTAGGGTTAGGGGCTAGGGTTAGGGTACAGCTAGGGTTAGGGTTACAGTTAGGGTTAGGGTTAAGGGGCTAGGGTTTCAAGTGAAAAAATAAGAATTTTCAATTTTTTAGCTACGTGTAACTTGAATTTGAATAATAAAAGGTCAACGAGCATTGTATTTGTAAGCCACGCTTATTGGAGAGCCTAAATCAATTTGAAATTCGAAAAAAGAATAAAAATTCGGGTAGAAAATCAACAATAAAGGTGGCAACCTAAAAATCAATAAATCGAAAGTTCTGATTGAAATATGTGAAATCTTTTGTCGTAATCAACTTATTTACGTTATGCTTAGTGCATTCATGTAAAAAAATTCATGAAAAAATCGATAGATTTTCTAAAAAATGAAAGTGCAAATTTTTAAAAAAATCGATTTTTTATTGGAAAAAAAATGACATTTTATTTTCGAGTGAAATCTATATCAAAGTTCATGAAATTCAATGAGGATTCTAATGGTGGTACATGTCATGCGTGGAGATAGTATATTTTTGGACCGATCGATAAATCAATAATTTCGAAAAATTGTTAAATTGATGATTTTATTGGAAATTTAGGGAAATATAATGATGAAAAGCTATGCCGATAATGTTTCGACGTAAAAGCTGTCATTTATCATAAAAATCGTCTTAGTTAAAGTATCGCTTCTAGCTTTCTAGCTATCAAAAGTGTAAGAACTGTTCTTCTCAGTTTAATCTCTGGGACATGGGCGATTCGCTCAAAATCGAGATTAAATTTATTTTTTTAACATGGTAGACGCTTTAAGGCTTGCCTAGCTCTGCCGTAGTGGACCTTACATTGCATTACAGTTTGGTCTGCTTGTTTAAACAAAAAATCAATGGTGAATAAGTTAGGATAAACACTAAAAAATCACTTTTCTCCATTTAGGGTTAGGGTTACAGTTAGGGTTAAGGTAACAGCTATGGTTAGGGCTAGGGTTAGGGTTACAGTTAGGGTTAGGGTTACAGCTAGGGTTAGGGTTACAGCTAGGGTTAGGGTTTAGGGTTACTAAGGGTTAGCTAGGGTTAGGGTTACAGCTAGGGTTACACAGCTAGGGTTAGGGTAAAGCTAGGGTTAGGGTTAGCTAGGGTTAGGGTTACAGTTAGGGTTCTAGGGTTTCAAGTGAAAAAATAAGAATTTTCAATTTTTTAGCTACGTGTAACTTGAATTTGAATAATAAAGGTCAACGAGCATTGTATTTGTAAGCCACGCTTATTGGAGAGCCTAAATCAATTTGAAATTCGAAAAAAGAATAAAAATTCGGGTAGAAAATCAACAATAAAGGTGGCAACCTAAAAATCAATAAATCGAAAGTTCTGATTGAAATATGTGAAATCTTTTGTCGTAATCAACTTATTTACGTTATGCTTAGTGCATTCATGTAAAAAAATTCATGAAAAAATCGATAGATTTTCTAAAAAATGAAAGTGCAAATTTTTAAAAAAATCGATTTTTTATTGGAAAAAAAATGACATTTTATTTTCGAGTGAAATCTATATCAAAGTTCATGAAATTCAATGAGGATTCTAATGGTGGTACATGTCATGCGTGGAGATAGTATATTTTTGGACCGATCGATAAATCAATAATTTCGAAAAATTGTTAAATTGATGATTTTATTGGAAATTTAGGGAAATATAATGATGAAAAGCTATGCCGATAATGTTTCGACGTAAAAGCTGTCATTTATCATAAAAATCGTCTTAGTTAAAGTATCGCTTCTAGCTTTCTAGCTATGATCAAAAGTGTAAGAACTGTTCTTCTCAGTTTAATCTCTGGGACATGGGCGATTCGCTCAAAATCGAGATTAAATTTATTTTTTTAACATGGTAGACGCTTTAAGGCTTGCCTAGCTCTGCCGTAGTGGACCTTACATTGCATTACAGTTTGGTCTGCTTGTTTAAACAAAAAATCAATGGTGAATAAGTTAGGATAAACACTAAAAAATCACTTTTCTCCATTTAGGGTTAGGGTTACAGTTAGGGTTAAGGTAACAGCTATGGTTAGGGTAACAGCTAGGGTTAGGGTTACAGTTAGGGTTAGGGTTACAGCTAGGGTTAGGGTTACAGTTAGGGTTAGGGTTACAGCTAGGGTTAGGGTTACAGCTAGGGTTAGGGTACAGCTAGGGTTAGGGTAAAGCTAGGGTTAGGGTAACAGCTAGGGTTAGGGTTACAGTTAGGGTTAGGGTTAAGGGGCTAGGGTTTCAAGTGAAAAAAAGAATTTTCAATTTTTTAGCTACGTGTAACTTGAATTTGAATAATAAAAGGTCAACGAGCATTGTATTTGTAAGCCACGCTTATTGGAGAGCCTAAATCAATTTGAATTCGAAAAAAGAATAAAAATTCGGGTAGAAAATCAACAATAAAGGTGGCAACCTAAAAATCAATAAATCGAAAGTTCTGATTGAAATATGTGAAATCTTTTGTCGTAATCAACTTATTTACGTTATGCTTAGTGCATTCATGTAAAAAAATTCATGAAAAAATCGATAGATTTTCTAAAAAATGAAAGTGCAAATTTTTAAAAAAATCGATTTTTTATTGGAAAAAAAATGACATTTTATTTTCGAGTGAAATCTATATCAAAGTTCATGAAATTCAATGAGGATTCTAATGGTGGTACATGTCATGCGTGGAGATAGTATATTTTTGGACCGATCGATAAATCAATAATTTCGAAAAATTGTTAAATTGATGATTTTATTGGAAATTTAGGGAAATATAATGATGAAAAGCTATGCCGATAATGTTTCGACGTAAAAGCTGTCATTTATCATAAAAATCGTCTTAGTTAAAGTATCGCTTCTAGCTTTCTAGCTATGATCAAAAGTGTAAGAACTGTTCTTCTCAGTTTAATCTCTGGGACATGGGCGATTCGCTCAAAATCGAGATTAAATTTATTTTTTTAACATGGTAGACGCTTTAAGGCTTGCCTAGCTCTGCCGTAGTGGACCTTACATTGCATTACAGTTTGGTCTGCTTGTTTAAACAAAAAATCAATGGTGAATAAGTTAGGATAAACACTAAAAAATCACTTTTCTCCATTTAGGGTTAGGGTTACAGTTAGGGTTAAGGTAACAGCTATGGTTAGGGTAACAGCTAGGGTTAGGGTTACAGTTAGGGTTAGGGTTACAGCTAGGGTTAGGGTTACAGTTAGGGTTAGGGTTACAGCTAGGGTTAGGGTTACAGCTAGGGTTAGGGTTAGCAGCTAGGGTTAGGCCTAGGGCAGCTAGGGCCTAAGGCAAACCAGCCCTAAAGTGAACAATTTTTTAGCTACGTGTAACTTGAATTTGAATAATAAAAGGTCAACGAGCATTGTATTTGTAAGCCACGCTTATTGGAGAGCCTAAATCAATTTGAAATTCGAAAAAAGAATAAAAATTCGGGTAGAAAATCAACAATAAAGGTGGCAACCTAAAAATCAATAAATCGAAAGTTCTGATTGAAATATGTGAAATCTTTTGTCGTAATCAACTTATTTACGTTATGCTTAGTGCATTCATGTAAAAAAATTCATGAAAAAATCGATAGATTTTCTAAAAAATGAAAGTGCAAATTTTTAAAAAAATCGATTTTTTATTGGAAAAAAAATGACATTTTATTTTCGAGTGAAATCTATATCAAAGTTCATGAAATTCAATGAGGATTCTAATGGTGGTACATGTCATGCGTGGAGATAGTATATTTTTGGACCGATCGATAAATCAATAATTTCGAAAAATTGTTAAATTGATGATTTTATTGGAAATTTAGGGAAATATAATGATGAAAAGCTATGCCGATAATGTTTCGACGTAAAAGCTGTCATTTATCATAAAAATCGTCTTAGTTAAAGTATCGCTTCTAGCTTTCTAGCTATGATCAAAAGTGTAAGAACTGTTCTTCTCAGTTTAATCTCTGGGACATGGGCGATTCGCTCAAAATCGAGATTAAATTTATTTTTTTAACATGGTAGACGCTTTAAGGCTTGCCTAGCTCTGCCGTAGTGGACCTTACATTGCATTACAGTTTGGTCTGCTTGTTTAAACAAAAAATCAATGGTGAATAAGTTAGGATAAACACTAAAAAATCACTTTTCTCCATTTAGGGTTAGGGTTACAGTTAGGGTTAAGGTAACAGCTATGGTTAGGGTAACAGCTAGGGTTAGGGTTACAGTTAGGGTTAGGGTTACAGCTAGGGTTAGGGTTAGTTAGGGTTAGGGTTACAGCTAGGGTTAGGGTTACAGCTAGGGTTAGGGTAACAGCTAGGGTTAGGGTAAAGCTAGGGTTAGGGTAACAGCTAGGGTTAGGGTTACAGTTAGGGTTAGGGTTAAGGGGCTAGGGTTTCAAGTGAAAAAATAAGAATTTTCAATTTTTTAGCTACGTGTAACTTGAATTTGAATAATAAAAGGTCAACGAGCATTGTATTTGTAAGCCACGCTTATTGGAGAGCCTAAATCAATTTGAAATTCGAAAAAAGAATAAAAATTCGGGTAGAAAATCAACAATAAAGGTGGCAACCTAAAAATCAATAAATCGAAAGTTCTGATTGAAATATGTGAAATCTTTTGTCGTAATCAACTTATTTACGTTATGCTTAGTGCATTCATGTAAAAAAATTCATGAAAAAATCGATAGATTTTCTAAAAAATGAAAGTGCAAATTTTTAAAAAAATCGATTTTTTATTGGAAAAAAAATGACATTTTATTTTCGAGTGAAATCTATATCAAAGTTCATGAAATTCAATGAGGATTCTAATGGTGGTACATGTCATGCGTGGAGATAGTATATTTTTGGACCGATCGATAAATCAATAATTTCGAAAAATTGTTAAATTGATGATTTTATTGGAAATTTAGGGAAATATAATGATGAAAAGCTATGCCGATAATGTTTCGACGTAAAAGCTGTCATTTATCATAAAAATCGTCTTAGTTAAAGTATCGCTTCTAGCTTTCTAGCTATGATCAAAAGTGTAAGAACTGTTCTTCTCAGTTTAATCTCTGGGACATGGGCGATTCGCTCAAAATCGAGATTAAATTATTTTTTAACATGGTAGACGCTTTAAGGCTTGCCTAGCTCTGCCGTAGTGGACCTTACATTGCATTACAGTTTGGTCTGCTTGTTTAAACAAAAAATCAATGGTGAATAAGTTAGGATAAACACTAAAAATCACTTTTCTCATTTAGGGTTAGGGTTACAGTTAGGGTTAAGGTAACAGCTATGGTTAGGGTAACAGCTAGGGTTAGGGTTACAGTTAGGGTTAGGGTTACAGCTAGGGTTAGGGTTACAGTTAGGGTTAGGGTTACAGCTAGGGTTAGGGTTAGCTAGGGTTAGGGTAACAGCTAGGGTTAGGGGGTTAGGGTTACAGTAGGGTTAGGGTTTTAGGTTAGGGTTAAGGGGCTAGGGTTTCAAGTGAAAAAATAAGAATTTTCAATTTTTTAGCTACGTGTAACTTGAATTTGAATAATAAAAGGTCAACGAGCATTGTATTTGTAAGCCACGCTTATTGGAGAGCCTAAATCAATTTGAAATTCGAAAAAAGAATAAAAATTCGGGTAGAAAATCAACAATAAAGGTGGCAACCTAAAAATCAATAAATCGAAAGTTCTGATTGAAATATGTGAAATCTTTTGTCGTAATCAACTTATTTACGTTATGCTTAGTGCATTCATGTAAAAAAATTCATGAAAAAATCGATAGATTTTCTAAAAAATGAAAGTGCAAATTTTTAAAAAAATCGATTTTTTATTGGAAAAAAAATGACATTTTATTTTCGAGTGAAATCTATATCAAAGTTCATGAAATTCAATGAGGATTCTAATGGTGGTACATGTCATGCGTGGAGATAGTATATTTTTGGACCGATCGATAAATCAATAATTTCGAAAAATTGTTAAATTGATGATTTTATTGGAAATTTAGGGAAATATAATGATGAAAAGCTATGCCGATAATGTTTCGACGTAAAAGCTGTCATTTATCATAAAAATCGTCTTAGTTAAAGTATCGCTTCTAGCTTTCTAGCTATGATCAAAAGTGTAAGAACTGTTCTTCTCAGTTTAATCTCTGGGACATGGGCGATTCGCTCAAAATCGAGATTAAATTTATTTTTTTAAACATGGTAGACGCTTTAAGGCTTGCCTAGCTCTGCCGTAGTGGACCTTACATTGCATTACAGTTTGGTCTGCTTGTTTAAACAAAAAATCAATGGTGAATAAGTTAGGATAAACACTAAAAAATCACTTTTCTCCATTTAGGGTTAGGGTTACAGTTAGGGTTAAGGTAACAGCTATGGTTAGGGTAACAGCTAGGGTTAGGGTTACAGTTAGGGTTAGGGTTACAGCTAGGGTTAGGGTTACAGTTAGGGTTAGGGTTACAGCTAGGGTTAGGGTTACAGCTAGGGTTAGGGTAACAGCTAGGGTTAGGGTAAAGCTAGGGTTAGGGTAACAGCTAGGGTTAGGGTTACAGTTAGGGTTAGGGTTAAGGGGCTAGGGTTTCAAGTGAAAAAATAAGAATTTTCAATTTTTTAGCTACGTGTAACTTGAATTTGAATAATAAAAGGTCAACGAGCATTGTATTTGTAAGCCACGCTTATTGGAGAGCCTAAATCAATTTGAAATTCGAAAAAAGAATAAAAATTCGGGTAGAAAATCAACAATAAAGGTGGCAACCTAAAAATCAATAAATCGAAAGTTCTGATTGAAATATGTGAAATCTTTTGTCGTAATCAACTTATTTACGTTATGCTTAGTGCATTCATGTAAAAAAATTCATGAAAAAATCGATAGATTTTCTAAAAAATGAAAGTGCAAATTTTTAAAAAAATCGATTTTTTATTGGAAAAAAAATGACATTTTATTTTCGAGTGAAATCTATATCAAAGTTCATGAAATTCAATGAGGATTCTAATGGTGGTACATGTCATGCGTGGAGATAGTATATTTTTGGACCGATCGATAAATCAATAATTTCGAAAAATTGTTAAATTGATGATTTTATTGGAAATTTAGGGAAATATAATGATGAAAAGCTATGCCGATAATGTTTCGACGTAAAAGCTGTCATTTATCATAAAAATCGTCTTAGTTTAAAGTATCGCTTCTAGCTTTCTAGCTATGATCAAAAGTGTAAGAACTGTTCTTCTCAGTTTAATCTCTGGGACATGGGCGATTCGCTCAAAATCGAGATTAAATTTATTTTTTTTAACATGGTAGACGCTTTAAGGCTTGCCTAGCTCTGCCGTAGTGGACCTTACATTGCATTACAGTTTGGTCTGCTTGTTTAAACAAAAAATCAATGGTGAATAAGTTAGGATAAACACTAAAAAATCACTTTTCTCCATTTAGGGTTAGGGTTACAGTTAGGGTTAAGGTAACAGCTATGGTTAGGGTAACAGCTAGGGTTAGGGTTACAGTTAGGGTTAGGGTTACAGCTAGGGTTAGGGTTACAGTTAGGGTTAGGGTTACAGCTAGGGTTAGGGTTACAGCTAGGTTAGGGTTACAGCTAGGGTTAGGGTAAAGCTAGGGTTAGGGTAACAGCTAGGGTTAGGGTTACAGTTAGGGTTAGGGTTAAGGGGCTAGGGTTTCAAGTGAAAAAATAAGAATTTTCAATTTTTTAGCTACGTGTAACTTGAATTTGAATAATAAAAGGTCAACGAGCATTGTATTTGTAAGCCACGCTTATTGGAGAGCCTAAATCAATTTGAAATTCGAAAAAAGAATAAAAATTCGGGTAGAAAATCAACAATAAAGGTGGCAACCTAAAAATCAATAAATCGAAAGTTCTGATTGAAATATGTGAAATCTTTTGTCGTAATCAACTTATTTACGTTATGCTTAGTGCATTCATGTAAAAAAATTCATGAAAAAATCGATAGATTTTCTAAAAAATGAAAGTGCAAATTTTTAAAAAAATCGATTTTTTATTGGAAAAAAAATGACATTTTATTTTCGAGTGAAATCTATATCAAAGTTCATGAAATTCAATGAGGATTCTAATGGTGGTACATGTCATGCGTGGAGATAGTATATTTTTGGACCGATCGATAAATCAATAATTTCGAAAAATTGTTAAATTGATGATTTTATTGGAAATTTAGGGAAATATAATGATGAAAAGCTATGCCGATAATGTTTCGACGTAAAAGCTGTCATTTATCATAAAAATCGTCTTAGTTAAAGTATCGCTTCTAGCTTTCTAGCTATGATCAAAAGTGTAAGAACTGTTCTTCTCAGTTTAATCTCTGGGACATGGGCGATTCGCTCAAAATCGAGATTAAATTTATTTTTTTAACATGGTAGACGCTTTAAGGCTTGCCTAGCTCTGCCGTAGTGGACCTTACATTGCATTACAGTTTGGTCTGCTTGTTTAAACAAAAAATCAATGGTGAATAAGTTAGGATAAACACTAAAAAATCACTTTTCTCCATTTAGGGTTAGGGTTACAGTTAGGGTTAAGGTAACAGCTATGGTTAGGGTAACAGCTAGGGTTAGGGTTACAGTTAGGGTTAGGGTTACAGCTAGGGTTAGGGTTACAGTTAGGGTTTAGGGTTAGGGTTACAGCTAGGGTTAGGGTAACAGCTAGGGTTAGGGTAAAGCTAGGGTTAGGGTAACAGCTAGGGTTAGGGTTACAGTTAGGGTTAGGGTTAAGGGGCTAGGGTTTCAAGTGAAAAAATAAGAATTTTCAATTTTTTAGCTACGTGTAACTTGAATTTGAATAATAAAAGGTCAACGAGCATTGTATTTGTAAGCCACGCTTATTGGAGAGCCTAAATCAATTTGAAATTCGAAAAAAGAATAAAAATTCGGGTAGAAAATCAACAATAAAGGTGGCAACCTAAAAATCAATAAATCGAAAGTTCTGATTGAAATATGTGAAATCTTTTGTCGTAATCAACTTATTTACGTTATGCTTAGTGCATTCATGTAAAAAAATTCATGAAAAAATCGATAGATTTTCTAAAAAATGAAAGTGCAAATTTTTAAAAAAATCGATTTTTTATTGGAAAAAAAATGACATTTTATTTTCGAGTGAAATCTATATCAAAGTTCATGAAATTCAATGAGGATTCTAATGGTGGTACATGTCATGCGTGGAGATAGTATATTTTTGGACCGATCGATAAATCAATAATTTCGAAAAATTGTTAAATTGATGATTTTATTGGAAATTTAGGGAAATATAATGATGAAAAGCTATGCCGATAATGTTTCGACGTAAAAGCTGTCATTTATCATAAAAATCGTCTTAGTTAAAGTATCGCTTCTAGCTTTCTAGCTATGATCAAAAGTGTAAGAACTGTTCTTCTCAGTTTAATCTCTGGGACATGGGCGATTCGCTCAAAATCGAGATTAAATTTATTTTTTTAACATGGTAGACGCTTTAAGGCTTGCCTAGCTCTGCCGTAGTGGACCTTACATTGCATTACAGTTTGGTCTGCTTGTTTAAACAAAAAATCAATGGTGAATAAGTTAGGATAAACACTAAAAAATCACTTTTCTCCATTTAGGGTTAGGGTTACAGTTAGGGTTAAGGTAACAGCTATGGTTAGGGTAACAGCTAGGGTTAGGGTTACAGTTAGGGTTAGGGTTACAGCTAGGGTTAGGGTTACAGTTAGGGTTAGGGTTACAGCTAGGGTTAGGGTTACAGCTAGGGTTAGGGTAACAGCTAGGGTTTAGGGTTAGGGTAACAGCTAGGGTTAGGGTTACAGTTAGGGTTAGGGTTAAGGGGCTAGGGTTTCAAGTGAAAAAATAAGAATTTTCAATTTTTTAGCTACGTGTAACTTGAATTTGAATAATAAAAGGTCAACGAGCATTGTATTTGTAAGCCACGCTTATTGGAGAGCCTAAATCAATTTGAAATTCGAAAAAAGAATAAAAATTCGGGTAGAAAATCAACAATAAAGGTGGCAACCTAAAAATCAATAAATCGAAAGTTCTGATTGAAATATGTGAAATCTTTTGTCGTAATCAACTTATTTACGTTATGCTTAGTGCATTCATGTAAAAAAATTCATGAAAAAATCGATAGATTTTCTAAAAAATGAAAGTGCAAATTTTTAAAAAAATCGATTTTTTATTGGAAAAAAAATGACATTTTATTTTCGAGTGAAATCTATATCAAAGTTCATGAAATTCAATGAGGATTCTAATGGTGGTACATGTCATGCGTGGAGATAGTATATTTTTGGACCGATCGATAAATCAATAATTTCGAAAAATTGTTAAATTGATGATTTTATTGGAAATTTAGG
>JACMZG010000748.1:0-7500 GCA_018340805.1 Microvelia longipes
TAGATGACGAGGCATTTGGCTACCTGAAGAGAGTCATAGTTACTCCCGCCGTTAACCAGCGCTTGTTTGAATTTCTTCACGTTGACATTCATGGCACTGGGCAGAAATCACATTGCGTCAAAGCCGTTCACCAGCCATCGCAATGCTTTGTTTTAATTAGACAGTCGGATTCCCCTAGTCCATGCCAGTTCTAGGTTGACCGTTAATTGTACAATGACGACCATGAATCCGAAAATCCACAAATCATAGCCTAACCCGCCTATCAATCGAGTCGAAAGAGTTCCATTTCAACTCCATTTTAAGTTGCCCCAAAACAGAATCAAAACAGCCCAATTCCAATTCAATCAACTTCTTGATTAAGCCCATCATACCCGGTCCCTAGAGCCAATCCTTTTACCGAAGGTACGGATCTAGTTTGCCGACTTCCCTTACCTACATTGTTCTAAGGCTATAGGCTGCTCACCTTGGAGACCTGCTGCGGATATCGGTACGGCTTGAAACGAAATTTATAACTGCTCCCTCAGATTTTCAAGGGCCATCAGGGGCGCTTCGGACACCACAAGAACCGCGGTGCTTTTGACATTTCACATCCCTTTCTCCAGATGACCTGATTCTAGGGACATGGTTATGTATACAAAGAAAAGAGAACTCTTCCCGAAACACTTGATGACGTCTCTGAGATCGCTTGTGTTGCCACCTTGTGTTGCCGAAACAACCAAATTTCCGTATTCAAGTTCAGGAATGTTAACCTGATTCCCTTTCGCTGCAAGAGGCTAAAGTCAATTATAAACACTATTGCTAATGTCTATCACCTCTTTCTGATAACTGAATTATCAGATCGCTTAGGACCGACTAACCCATGTTCAAATACTGTTCACATGGAACCCTTCTCCACTTCAGTCTTCAAGGATCTCACTTGAATAATTGCTACTACTACCAAGATCTGTACCCGTGACCGCTCCACTCTGACTTACGCCAGTAGCTTCTTAGCAACCACGGCACCCTCCTACACGATACCGCTTACTCGTTTTAATACAACTTGCGATATCGATCCGGTATAGGTCCCACGCTACAGCGCCATCCATTTTCAGGGCTGGTTGATTCGGCAGGTGAGTTGTTACACACTCCTTAGCGGATGACGACTTCCATGTCCACCGTCCTGCTGTCTTTATCAACCAACACCTTTTGTGGTTTCTCATGAGCGTGATGTTAGGCACCTTAACCAGATGTTTGGTTCATCCCACATCGCCAGTTCTGCTTACCAAAAATGGCCCACTAGACATTTGTATTCAATGCACATCTTCAATAAAGAAAGACGCACATCGAACCCATTTAAAGTTTGAGAATAAGTTGAGAACATTTCGTCCCCAATACTTCTAATCATTCGCTTTACCAGGTAAAACTACAACAACAAATGTCAGCTATCCTGAGGGAAACTTCGGAGGGAACCAGCTACTAGATGGTTCGATTAGTCTTTCGCCCCTATACTTGTGTCCGACGATCGATTTGCACGTCAGAACCGCGGCGGTCCTCCATCAGAGTTTCCTCTGACTTCAACCTGCACAAGCATAGTTCACCATCTTTCGGGTCTCTACATGATCGCTCAAACTCCGCCCAGATGCGAACATCTTTAGACGGGTCGATGTTGCACTCTGTCTTTTAACAGAGGTCACATCACAGTTTACCGAAGCAAACCTTTACATTAATTTCGCCATGGGGTTTCGTAAGGCCCTTTGACTCGCGATCATATAAAACTCCTTGGTCCGTGTTTCAAGACGGGACAAGTAGGTAACCTACATATACACTGCAGACTTACTAGATTTGCCCATCGACCATCAGTTATACTAAACATTCAAAAGCAATCTCTTATGAGCTCACAATCAAACAATCAGCATTACCAACAGCCAATATCAGCAAATCGAAATCACCAATACACCAAATTTAACCGTGCAATGAGCTATAAAACCGATTCCGAAGAATTGGTCACCTTCACCATTACGACAGAAAAACGGCACTATTGGTCGCAGTTTTGATACATGGAAAGTGCATTGATCGTCCATTATGAGCTTAAATTAGCAATTCCTAGTGAGATTTTGCTAAAATAAGATTGACAGACAATCAACTGAATCCCATATATCAGTTTCGGCTCTACTCGTTTACCTCTAAGCGATTTCACGTACTATTTAACTCTCTTCAAAGTTCTTTTCAACTTTCCCTCACGGTACTTGTTTACTATCGGACTCGCACAAGTATTTAGCCTTAGATGGAGTTTACCACCCAATTTGGACTGCATTCTCAAACAATCCGACTCATAGGAAACATCAATAAAAGCCTCGTACACTCCAACCGGTCTAACACCGTCTATGGACAACATCACAATCAAGTGAATTTGGAGTATACTCAACAATTAAAAACGCAACCTTTACACCACAACTCCTAATATCAAAGATACAGGATTCAGTGCTGGGCTAATTCCCGGTCGTTCGCCACTACTGGGGAAATCCTTGTTAGTTTCTTTTCCTCCGCTTAATGATATGCTTAAGTTCAGCGGGTAATCTCATCTGATCTGAGGTCGGATTTAAAAGTTAATTGAACAAATAAATATAAATTCGAAATTCCTTGACAATTTAATTGATTATTTACTAAAATCTCACAGGTGACAGCACACATATGCACCAGAACGCAACTCATTAAGCTGCGGCACTGGAGAAAATTAAAATTATGTATGCATCAAATGATATCAATAATTTCAATAATCCAGAATTTCCGTCAAACTTGTTCAATTATATTTAAAACACTAATTCAATACGTCAATTAATACTGAAACGCACATATTGATAATGCAAAATTAAATTGTCATTGTCATTAATAGCATCATTATTACTATTATTATCAATCCAAAATATATTTAAAAGATCAAACAAATAAATCAACAACCCATTCAAACATTGTTTATTTGCCTTTTCTTCTTTCTATACAATGGTCAATAAATTATGAAAACAATAGTAACAATAACAAATAAATCTATTAACTTCAACAACAGCATTAACTTTATGTTAATTTCATATGTATAAACTGTATATTAATAGCATTTCAAAAATCGAAACTCTATGTTTCCATAGAGGTGTACTTGTTTAACAAATACACTATCACCTTAAAGAGGCACTTTCGATTGAAATAAAAACCAAAAGTGAACCCCTCAAAACATTACTATTGAACGTAATGATAAATGCTATGCCGACCCTCAGACAGATGTGGCTATAGGTTGACCCATAGCCGCCATTTGCGTTCAAAATGTCAATGATCAGAGCGTTGTGCAGTTCACATTAATTCACATGTTTTGCTACGTTCTTCATCGACGTGCGAGCCGAGTGATCCATCGCTTAAAGTGGTTAATAATATACAGATGCTTTTTACAGCGATCCATATTCTAATTTTCAATCAACCCAACTTCTTTTACAAAGTCGAGGATTGCCATTATCATTTGATCACCAAACGATACTGTAAAGTTAAATAGAAATAGAAACACACGGGGCAGCTTTTCATATAATATCGTGTTAATCAACATACAAATTCTTTAGCCAATTGCAGTTTTGCCAAAATAAATGATTAATAAAATAACTGAATTCGGATATTTATCTACAAAGCATTAGACCAGTTATTATTAATCACTGCAACTTGAATTCGTATATTGACCAAATAAATAACACTAAATTTTTAAAGATATTATATTACTAAACTAATTAAACCTTGCACAATATCCTGATAATGCTTTGATATTGTTTTTATCAGTGCCAACAACTTGTGTTTTGTAATTTCCTTTTTACGAGAGACTACGGACATAAGTCTGTCATATAAACAACACCCAATAAAAATGTTTTATATGAGTACTCGGTATTTCGAAAAATACCATAGGCACCCCGTGAATGTGTTGGTTTAATGCTGATTAATTTACTACTAGCACTTGAAACCATATTTACTACTATAAAACGAGTCGATTTATTGTTTAGCGAGCCGAATACTTCGCAATAAAACAATCCAAGTAGCATAATATGTAATTAGTAAATTAAAATCAGCACTTTTTTATATTTAATAATTCATTATAAAATGAATTATCAGAGCCAAAATCGTTTTTTTAATTTAATTTATAGCATGTCAGCTGTAAATTCTAATCGTTCTTTTAATTTCAATGAACTAATAATGATCCTTCCGCAGGTTCACCTACGGAAACCTTGTTACGACTTTTACTTCCTCTAAATGATCAAGTTTGATTGTCTTTTCCCAACTATAGAAATGTTGCCATTTCTTAAATCGGAATCCAACGATCTCACTAAACCATTCAATCGGTAGTAGCGACGGGCGGTGTGTACAAAGGGCAGGGACGTAATCAGCGCAAGCTAGTGACTTGCACTTACTAGGAATTCCTCGTTCAAGTGGAATAATTTCAATCCACTATTCCTGACACGACAGTGATTAAGCAGGTTACCCAGCCATTTCTAGCTAGGAATTAAACTCGCTGTTACTGCCATTGTAGCGCGCGTGCGGCCCCGGACATCTAAGGGCATCACAGACCTGTTATTGCTCTTTTTCATTTAGCTAAACGCTATTTATTCCTCTAAGAAGTCAGCATTTGCTATTTTAAAACAAATGTACTATTTAGCAGGTTAGAGTCTCGTTCGTTAACGGAATTAACCAGACAAATCGCTCCACCAACTAAGAACGGCCATGCACCACCACCCACCGAATCAAGAAAGAGCTATCAATCTGTCAATCCTCACAGTGTCCGGACCGGGTGAGATTTCCCGTGTTGAGTCAAATTAAGCCGCAGGCTCCACTCCTGGTGGTGCCCTTCCGTCAATTCCTTTAAGTTTCAGCTTTGCAACCATACTTCCCCGGAACCCATAGACTTAGGTTTCCCGGTGACTTCTCGCAAGGAGATTTAAATTACCTTCGCGAACTGTCAGTTGGCATAGTTTATGGTCAGAACTAGGACGGTATCTGATCGTCTTCGATCCTCTGACTTTCGTTCTTGATTAATGAAAACATTCTTGGCAAATGCTTTCGCAGTAGACTGTCTGCTGATGATCTAAGAATTTCACCTCTAGCACCAGCATACATATGCCCCCGGCAGTCTCTTTTAATCATTACTTCAGTTTCGAAAACCAACAAAATAAAACCGAAGTCTTATTTTATTATTCCATGCAACAATATGCAAGCATCAGCCTGCTTTAAGCACTCTAATTTTTTCAAAGTAAACTTGTCGGTCATCCTCAACACCCATTAAAGAGCATCAAAGATATACACGACGTCGAAGGACAAGATAGCTTTCAATCAAAGATTTCAAACCATCTTTTTCCTCAATTTCAACTACGAGCTTTTTAACTGCAACAACTTTAATATACGCTATTGGAGCTGGAATTACCGCGGCTGCTGGCACCAGACTTGCCCTCCAATTGATACTTGATAAAGTATTTAAAATGTTCTCATTGCAATTATGAAACCACTAGGGCCCATATTGTTATTTTTTGTCACTACCTCACCGAACCGGTATTGGGTAATTTACGCGCCTGCTGCCTTCCGTGGATGTGGTAGCCGTTTCTCAGGCTCCCTCTCCGGAATCGAACACTGATTCCCCGTTACCCGTTACAACCATGGTAAGCTTTGATCTTACCATCGAAAGTTGATAGGTCAGCCACTTCAAGAGATATGTCGTCAACACAAAGGTCGTACGATCAGTAAAATTATCCAGAGTCATCAAAAAACCGGTTTTCACCAGGTTGATTTTGATCTAATAAATCCGCCGCTTCGTGAGTCACGGCATTCTGTTAGATATTAGCTCTAGAATTACCACAGTTATCCCATGGCAAAATGATAGAATCTCTCAAATCATAGCTGTTATAATGAGCCATCCGCGGTTTAAGTGTACGAGACTTTGTACTAAGACATGCATGGCTTAATCTTTGAGATAAGCATATGACTACTGGCAGGATCAACCAGATATTTATTTTACGTACTCTACTTAACATGGTTTCAATTAAAGTAGTCACTAAAGATATTGAAAATCAATAAACACAAGTATCATTAACTTTATCAATCGATCAAGCATTAACCACATGATAATCCAAAAACAGCAATTTCATTTAAAAAAACCACTATTTTGTGAAATAAATTTAATTATCACCCTTTCAACGATTTTTATTTTTTGCAATAAATGATTTAAATACAATGTATAATCAAGTCTCATTTTTTATTAACTGATTTGAAAAGAAAAATGTTTTACCATTTTTCAGTCACATTATATTAAATCCAAAATATAAATATCGTTTACTCAATGCATCATCGATGCATAAAAGCTTGATCATTTCAGTTTACTCTACTTAGCATTTACGTTTTCATCAATAATGATACGTACGATTTTTATTCAATCGCTTAGCTATCGTTTAACCGATAACTAAAATAGGCCATTCGTTATATATTTAAATATATGATATTCATTGAATTGCTTTTATTGTTAGCGTTTTGATTCAACAAATTCAACTAACAAGCAATAAACAATCGCAAAGCAAGCTTCACAACTGTATCTGACTAGAAAAAGGCCTGGACAATAGAAATTTAAATTACTAACGCTTCAAAGCGAAAGCTATATTTACCCTTGTTCATGTGGTACGTAGTAGACGATAACTCCACGCATTTGGAAACCGTTACCGAAACAACATTCGCCACTACAACATTTTTTCATTTACCCATAATTCATAACGAATATATGAGTTTAATTTCATTGATAATCAAAAATCAACAGTATATATAATACTATGTCAACTTTACATAGACTACCAATATATAGCATTAGTTATCTAACATGGGTAGTATTTAATAATTGGGAAATAACAGAGAAATAATTAAGAAAAGATTTTTTTAAAATAAAAATTCTCGATTATTTTCTAAGTCGAAAATGTATAAAAACTGTAATATTTGATTTTATGACATGAAATATTTGCATTTTTCTTTGAAATTTTGTGTAAAAAATTATTTTATTTTTTTAAGTTTCAAATGAAATATTACTTATTAACAAACTACTTATTATAATAAGTAATATAAAATTAATAAACATTTATTACATTTTATTGAATAAAATCGATTGTTAAATGTAAAATCGATTATTATTATTATTATTATTATTATTATTAATTTATTATTATTATTATTATTATTTATTATTATTATTATTATTATTATTATTATTATTATTATATTATTATTATTATTATTATTTATATTATTATTATTATTTATTATTATTATTATTATTATTATTATTATTATTATTATTATTATTATTATTATTATTATTATTATTATTATTATTATTATTATTATTATTATTATTATTATTATTATTATTATTATTATTATTATTATTATTATTATTATTATTATTATTATTATTATTATTATTATTATTATTATTATTATTATTATTAATTATTATTATTATTATTA
>JACMZG010000748.1:12500-14998 GCA_018340805.1 Microvelia longipes
CAAGTGAATTTGGAGTATACAACAATTAAAAACGCAACCTTTACACCACAACTCCTAATATCAAAGATACAGGATTCAGTGCTGGGCTAATTCCCGGTCGTTCGCCACTACTGGGGAAATCCTTGTTAGTTTCTTTTCCTCCGCTTAATGATATGCTTAAGTTCAGCGGGTAATCTCATCTGATCTGAGGTCGGATTTAAAAGTTAATTGAACAAATAAATAATAAATTCGAAATTCCTTGACAATTTAATTGATTATTTACTAAAATCTCACAGGTGACAGCACACATATGCACCAGAACGCAACTCATTAAGCTGCGGCACTGGAGAAAATTAAAATTATGTATGCATCAAATGATATCAATAATTTCAATAATCCAGAATTTCCGTCAAACTTGTTCAATTATATTTAAAACACTATTCAATACGTCAATTAATACTGAAACGCACATATTGATAATGCAAAATTAAATTGTCATTGTCATTAATAGCATCATTATTTATTATTATCAATCCAAATATATTTAAAAGATCAAACAAATAAATCAACAACCCATTCAAACATTGTTTTTGCCTTTTCTTCTTTCTATACAATGGTCAATAAATTATGAAAACAATAGTAACAATAACAAATAAATCTATTAACTTCAACAACAGCATTAACTTTATGTTAATTTCATATGTATAAACTGTATATTAATAGCATTTCAAAAATCGAAACTCTATGTTTCCATAGAGGTGTACTTGTTTAACAAATACACTATCACCTTAAAGAGGCACTTTCGATTGAAATAAAAACCAAAAGTGAACCCCTCAAAACATTACTATTGAACGTAATGATAAATGCTATGCCGACCCTCAGACAGATGTGGCTATAGGTTGACCCATAGCCGCCATTTGCGTTCAAAATGTCAATGATCAGAGCGTTGTGCAGTTCACATTAATTCACATGTTTTGCTACGTTCTTCATCGACGTGCGAGCCGAGTGATCCATCGCTTAAAGTGGTTAATAATATACAGATGCTTTTTACAGCGATCCATATTCTAATTTTCAATCAACCCAACTTCTTTTACAAAGTCGAGGATTGCCATTATCATTTGATCAAACGATACTGTAAAGTTAAATAGAAATAGAAACACACGGGGCAGCTTTTCATATAATATCGTGTTAATCAACATACAAATTCTTTAGCCAATTGCAGTTTTGCCAAAATAAATGATTAATAAAATAACTGAATTCGGATATTTATCTACAAAGCATTAGACCAGTTATTATTAATCACTGCAACTTGAATTCGTATATTGACCAAATAAATAACACTAAATTTTTAAAGATATTATATTACTAAACTAATTAAACCTTGCACAATATCCTGATAATGCTTTGATATTGTTTTTATCAGTGCCAACAACTTGTGTTTTGTAATTTCCTTTTTACGAGAGACTACGGACATAAGTCTGTCATATAAACAACACCCAATAAAAATGTTTATATGAGTACTCGGTATTTCGAAAAATACCATAGGCACCCCGTGAATGTGTTGGTTTAATGCTGATTAATTTACTACTAGCACTTGAAACCATATTTACTACTATAAAACGAGTCGATTTATTGTTTAGCGAGCCGAATACTTCGCAATAAAACAATCCAAGTAGCATAATATGTAATTAGTAAATTAAAATCAGCACTTTTTTATATTTAATAATTCATTAAAAATGAATTATCAGAGCCAAAATCGTTTTTTAATTTAATTTATAGCATGTCAGCTGTAAATTCTAATCGTTCTTTTAATTTCAATGAACTAATAATGATCCTTCCGCAGGTTCACCTACGGAAACCTTGTTACGACTTTTACTTCCTCTAAATGATCAAGTTTGATTGTCTTTTCCCAACTATAGAAATGTTGCCATTTCTTAAATCGGAATCCAACGATCTCACTAAACCATTCAATCGGTAGTAGCGACGGGCGGTGTGTACAAAGGGCAGGGACGTAATCAGCGCAAGCTAGTGACTTGCACTTACTAGGAATTCCTCGTTCAAGTGGAATAATTTCAATCCACTATTCCTGACACGACAGTGATTAAGCAGGTTACCCAGCCATTTCTAGCTAGGAATTAAACTCGCTGTTACTGCCATTGTAGCGCGCGTGCGGCCCCGGACATCTAAGGGCATCACAGACCTGTTATTGCTCTTTTTCATTTAGCTAAACGCTATTTATTCCTCTAAGAAGTCAGCATTTGCTATTTTAAAACAAATGTACTATTAGCAGGTTAGAGTCTCGTTCGTTAACGGAATTAACCAGACAAATCGCTCCACCAACTAAGAACGGCCATGCACCACCACCCACCGAATCAAGAAAGAGCTATCAATCTGTCAATCCTCACAGTGTCCGGACCGGGTGAGATTTCCCGTGTTGAGTCAAATTAAGCCGCAGGCTCCACTCCTGGTGGTGCCCTTCCGTCAATTCCTTTAAGTTTCAGCTTTGCAACCATACTTCC
>JACMZG010000749.1:0-14992 GCA_018340805.1 Microvelia longipes
TTTCATACGCTTATTTTGATCATTTTAAGCACTTAAATACGCTTTAAAACAATAACATTAGAGAAATAAGCGATTTCCATCAAGAATTGTAGAAGCCATCGCAGATTTGTTTCAATCTATTTCCTAACATGTTCAGCAATATAACAGTGTTATTTCATGCATTTTAGCAGTGGGAAACACGAGAAAACTTCGGTTTTCTACTTTAGATTCGTTCCAGACATATTGCATAAGTTGTACTTTGTGTGATTTACTGTGGTTCTCTGATCGAAATCCAGTTATTAAAATAGTGATTTTCATGCTTATTTTGATCATTTTAAGCACTTAAATACGCTTTAAACAATAACATTAGAGAAATAAGCGATTTCCATCAAGAATTGTAGAAGCCATCGGCAGATTTGTTTCAATCTATTTCCTAACATGTTCAGCAATATAACAGTGTTATTTCATGCATTTTAGCAGTGGGAAACACGAGAAAACTTCGGTTTTCTACTTTAGATTCGTTCCAGACATATTGCATAAGTTGTACTTTGTGTGATTTACTGTGGTTCTCTGATCGAAATCCAGTTATTAAAATAGTGATTTTCATGCTTATTTTGATCATTTTAAGCACTTAAATACGCTTTAAACAATAACATTAGAGAAATAAGCGATTTCCATCAAGAATTGTAGAAGCCATCGGCAGATTTGTTTCAATCTATTTCCTAACATGTTCAGCAATATAACAGTGTTATTTCATGCATTTTAGCAGTGGGAAACACGAGAAAACTTCGGTTTTCTACTTTAGATTCGTTCCAGACATATTGCATAAGTTGTACTTTGTGTGATTTACTGTGGTTCTCTGATCGAAATCCAGTTATTAAAATAGTGATTTTCATGCTTATTTTGATCATTTTAAGCACTTAAATACGCTTTAAACAATAACATTAGAGAAATAAGCGATTTCCATCAAGAATTGTAGAAGCCATCGGCAGATTTGTTTCAATCTATTTCCTAACATGTTCAGCAATATAACAGTGTTATTTCATGCATTTTAGCAGTGGGAAACACGAGAAAACTTCGGTTTTCTACTTTAGATTCGTTCCAGACATATTGCATAAGTTGTACTTTGTGTGATTTACTGTGGTTCTCTGATCGAAATCCAGTTATTAAAATAGTGATTTTCATGCTTATTTTGATCATTTTAAGCACTTAAATACGCTTTAAACAATAACATTAGAGAAATAAGCGATTTCCATCAAGAATTGTAGAAGCCATCGGCAGATTTGTTTCAATCTATTTCCTAACATGTTCAGCAATATAACAGTGTTATTTCATGCATTTTAGCAGTGGGAAACACGAGAAAACTTCGGTTTTCTACTTTAGATTCGTTCCAGACATATTGCATAAGTTGTACTTTGTGTGATTTACTGTGGTTCTCTGATCGAAATCCAGTTATTAAAATAGTGATTTTCATGCTTATTTTGATCATTTTAAGCACTTAAATACGCTTTAAACAATAACATTAGAGAAATAAGCGATTTCCATCAAGAATTGTAGAAGCCATCGGCAGATTTGTTTCAATCTATTTCCTAACATGTTCAGCAATATAACAGTGTTATTTCATGCATTTTAGCAGTGGGAAACACGAGAAAACTTCGGTTTTCTACTTTAGATTCGTTCCAGACATATTGCATAAGTTGTACTTTGTGTGATTTACTGTGGTTCTCTGATCGAAATCCAGTTATTAAAATAGTGATTTTCATGCTTATTTTGATCATTTTAAGCACTTAAATACGCTTTAAACAATAACATTAGAGAAATAAGCGATTTCCATCAAGAATTGTAGAAGCCATCGGCAGATTTGTTTCAATCTATTTCCTAACATGTTCAGCATATAACAGTGTTATTTCATGCATTTTAGCAGTGGGAAACACGAGAAAACTTCGGTTTTCTACTTTAGATTCGTTCCAGACATATTGCATAAGTTGTACTTTGTGTGATTTACTGTGGTTCTCTGATCGAAATCCAGTTATTAAAATAGTGATTTTCATGCTTATTTTGATCATTTTAAGCACTTAAATACGCTTTAAACAATAACATTAGAGAAATAAGCGATTTCCATCAAGAATTGTAGAAGCCATCGGCAGATTTGTTTCAATCTATTTCCTAACATGTTCAGCAATATAACAGTGTTATTTCATGCATTTTAGCAGTGGGAAACACGAGAAAACTTCGGTTTTCTACTTTAGATTCGTTCCAGACATATTGCATAAGTTGTACTTTGTGTGATTTACTGTGGTTCTCTGATCGAAATCCAGTTATTAAAATAGTGATTTTCATGCTTATTTTGATCATTTTAAGCACTTAAATACGCTTTAAACAATAACATTAGAGAAATAAGCGATTTCCATCAAGAATTGTAGAAGCCATCGGCAGATTTGTTTCAATCTATTTCCTAACATGTTCAGCAATATAACAGTGTTATTTCATGCATTTTAGCAGTGGGAAACACGAGAAACTTCGGTTTTCTACTTTAGATTCGTTCCAGACATATTGCATAAGTTGTACTTTGTGTGATTTACTGTGGTTCTCTGATCGAAATCCAGTTATTAAAATAGTGATTTTCATGCTTATTTTGATCATTTTAAGCACTTAAATACGCTTTAAACAATAACATTAGAGAAATAAGCGATTTCCATCAAGAAATTGTAGAAGCCATCGGCAGATTTGTTTCAATCTATTTCTAACATGTTCAGCAATAACAGTGTTATTTCATGCATTTTAGCAGTGGAAACACGAGAAAACTTCGGTTTTCTACTTTAGATTCGTTCCAGACATATTGCATAAGTTGTACTTTGTGTGATTTACTGTGGTTCTCTGATCGAAATCCAGTTATTAAAATAGTGATTTTCATGCTTATTTTGATCATTTTAAGCACTTAAATACGCTTTAAACAATAACATTAGAGAAATAAGCGATTTCCATCAAGAATTGTAGAAGCCATCGGCAGATTTGTTTCAATCTATTTCCTAACATGTTCAGCAATATAACAGTGTTATTTCATGCATTTTAGCAGTGAAACACGAGAAAACTTCGGTTTTCTACTTTAGATTCGTTCCAGACATATTGCATAAGTTGTACTTTGTGTGATTTACTGTGGTTCTCTGATCGAAATCCAGTTATTAAAATAGTGATTTTCATGCTTATTTTGATCATTTTAAGCACTTAAATACGCTTTAAACAATAACATTAGAGAAATAAGCGATTTCCATCAAAATTGTAGAAGCCATCGGCAGATTTGTTTCAATCTATTTCCTAACATGTTCAGCAATATAACAGTGTTATTTCATGCATTTTAGCAGTGGGAAACACGAGAAAACTTCGTTTTCTACTTTAGATTCGTTCCAGACATATTGCATAAGTTGTACTTTGTGTGATTTACTGTGGTTCTCTGATCGAAATCCAGTTATTAAAATAGTGATTTTCATGCTTATTTTGATCATTTTAAGCACTTAAATACGCTTTAAACAATAACATTAGAGAAATAAGCGATTTCCATCAAGAATTGTAGAAGCCATCGGCAGATTTGTTTCAATCTATTTCCTAACATGTTCAGCAATATAACAGTGTTATTTCATGCATTTTAGCAGTGGGAAACACGAGAAAACTTCGGTTTTCTACTTTAGATTCGTTCCAGACATATTGCATAAGTTGTACTTTGTGTGATTTACTGTGGTTCTCTGATCGAAATCCAGTTATTAAAATAGTGATTTTCATGCTTATTTTGATCATTTTAGCACTTAAATACGCTTTAAACAATAACATTAGAGAAATAAGCGATTTCCATCAAGAATTGTAGAAGCCATCGGCAGATTTGTTTCAATCTATTTCCTAACATGTTCAGCAATATAACAGTGTTATTTCATGCATTTTAGCAGTGGGAAACACGAGAAAACTTCGGTTTTCTACTTTAGATTCGTTCCAGACATATTGCATAAGTTGTACTTTGTGTGATTTACTGTGGTTCTCTGATCGAAATCCAGTTATTAAAATAGTGATTTTCATGCTTATTTTGATCATTTTAAGCACTTAAATACGCTTTAAACAATAACATTAGAGAAATAAGCGATTTCCATCAAGAATTGTAGAAGCCATCGGCAGATTTGTTTCAATCTATTTCCTAACATGTTCAGCAATATAACAGTGTTATTTCATGCATTTTAGCAGTGGGAAACACGAGAAAACTTCGGTTTTCTACTTTAGATTCGTTCCAGACATATTGCATAAGTTGTACTTTGTGTGATTTACTGTGGTTCTCTGATCGAAATCCAGTTATTAAAATAGTGATTTTCATGCTTATTTTGATCATTTTAAGCACTTAAATACGCTTTAAACAATAACATTAGAGAAATAAGCGATTTCCATCAAGAATTGTAGAAGCCATCGGCAGATTTGTTTCAATCTATTTCCTAACATGTTCAGCAATATAACAGTGTTATTTCATGCATTTTAGCAGTGGGAAACACGAGAAAACTTCGGTTTTCTACTTTAGATTCGTTCCAGACATATTGCATAAGTTGTACTTTGTGTGATTTACTGTGGTTCTCTGATCGAAATCCAGTTATTAAAATAGTGATTTTCATGCTTATTTTGATCATTTTAAGCACTTAAATACGCTTTAAACAATAACATTAGAGAAATAAGCGATTTCCATCAAGAATTGTAGAAGCCATCGGCAGATTTGTTTCAATCTATTTCCTAACATGTTCAGCAATATAACAGTGTTATTTCATGCATTTTAGCAGTGGGAAACACGAGAAAACTTCGGTTTTCTACTTTAGATTCGTTCCAGACATATTGCATAAGTTGTACTTTGTGTGATTTACTGTGGTTCTCTGATCGAAATCCAGTTATTAAAATAGTGATTTTCATGCTTATTTTGATCATTTTAAGCACTTAAATACGCTTTAAACAATAACATTAGAGAAATAAGCGATTTCCATCAAGAATTGTAGAAGCCATCGGCAGATTTGTTTCAATCTATTTCCTAACATGTTCAGCAATATAACAGTGTTATTTCATGCATTTTAGCAGTGGGAAACACGAGAAAACTTCGGTTTTCTACTTTAGATTCGTTCCAGACATATTGCATAAGTTGTACTTTGTGTGATTTACTGTGGTTCTCTGATCGAAATCCAGTTATTAAAATAGTGATTTTCATGCTTATTTTGATCATTTTAAGCACTTAAATACGCTTTAAACAATAACATTAGAGAAATAAGCGATTTCCATCAAGAATTGTAGAAGCCATCGGCAGATTTGTTTCAATCTATTTCCTAACATGTTCAGCAATATAACAGTGTTATTTCATGCATTTTAGCAGTGGGAAACACGAGAAAACTTCGGTTTTCTACTTTAGATTCGTTCCAGACATATTGCATAAGTTGTACTTTGTGTGATTTACTGTGGTTCTCTGATCGAAATCCAGTTATTAAAATAGTGATTTTCATGCTTATTTTGATCATTTTAAGCACTTAAATACGCTTTAAACAATAACATTAGAGAAATAAGCGATTTCCATCAAGAATTGTAGAAGCCATCGGCAGATTTGTTTCAATCTATTTCCTAACATGTTCAGCAATATAACAGTGTTATTTCATGCATTTTAGCAGTGGGAAACACGAGAAAACTTCGGTTTTCTACTTTAGATTCGTTCCAGACATATTGCATAAGTTGTACTTTGTGTGATTTACTGTGGTTCTCTGATCGAAATCCAGTTATTAAAATAGTGATTTTCATGCTTATTTTGATCATTTTAAGCACTTAAATACGCTTTAAACAATAACATTAGAGAAATAAGCGATTTCCATCAAGAATTGTAGAAGCCATCGGCAGATTTGTTTCAATCTATTTCCTAACATGTTCAGCAATATAACAGTGTTATTTCATGCATTTTAGCAGTGGGAAACACGAGAAAACTTCGGTTTTCTACTTTAGATTCGTTCCAGACATATTGCATAAGTTGTACTTTGTGTGATTTACTGTGGTTCTCTGATCGAAATCCAGTTATTAAAATAGTGATTTTCATGCTTATTTTGATCATTTTAAGCACTTAAATACGCTTTAAACAATAACATTAGAGAAATAAGCGATTTCCATCAAGAATTGTAGAAGCCATCGGCAGATTTGTTTCAATCTATTTCCTAACATGTTCAGCAATATAACAGTGTTATTTCATGCATTTTAGCAGTGGGAAACACGAGAAAACTTCGGTTTTCTACTTTAGATTCGTTCCAGACATATTGCATAAGTTGTACTTTGTGTGATTTACTGTGGTTCTCTGATCGAAATCCAGTTATTAAAATAGTGATTTTCATGCTTATTTTGATCATTTTAAGCACTTAAATACGCTTTAAACAATAACATTAGAGAAATAAGCGATTTCCATCAAGAATTGTAGAAGCCATCGGCAGATTTGTTTCAATCTATTTCCTAACATGTTCAGCAATATAACAGTGTTATTTCATGCATTTTAGCAGTGGGAAACACGAGAAAACTTCGGTTTTCTACTTTAGATTCGTTCCAGACATATTGCATAAGTTGTACTTTGTGTGATTTACTGTGGTTCTCTGATCGAAATCCAGTTATTAAAATAGTGATTTTCATGCTTATTTTGATCATTTTAAGCACTTAAATACGCTTTAAACAATAACATTAGAGAAATAAGCGATTTCCATCAAGAATTGTAGAAGCCATCGGCAGATTTGTTTCAATCTATTTCCTAACATGTTCAGCAATATAACAGTGTTATTTCATGCATTTTAGCAGTGGGAAACACGAGAAAACTTCGGTTTTCTACTTTAGATTCGTTCCAGACATATTGCATAAGTTGTACTTTGTGTGATTTACTGTGGTTCTCTGATCGAAATCCAGTTATTAAAATAGTGATTTTCATGCTTATTTTGATCATTTTAAGCACTTAAATACGCTTTAAACATAACATTAGAGAAATAAGCGATTTCCATCAAGAATTGTAGAAGCCATCGGCAGATTTGTTTCAATCTATTTCCTAACATGTTCAGCAATATAAACAGTGTTATTTCATGCATTTTAGCAGTGGGAAACACGAGAAAACTTCGGTTTTCTACTTTAGATTCGTTCCAGACATATTGCATAAGTTGTACTTTGTGTGATTTACTGTGGTTCTCTGATCGAAATCCAGTTATTAAAATAGTGATTTTCATGCTTATTTTGATCATTTTAAGCACTTAAATACGCTTTAAACAATAACATTAGAGAAATAAGCGATTTCCATCAAGAATTGTAGAAGCCATCGGCAGATTTGTTTCAATCTATTTCCTAACATGTTCAGCAATATAACAGTGTTATTTCATGCATTTTAGCAGTGGGAAACACGAGAAAACTTCGGTTTTCTACTTTAGATTCGTTCCAGACATATTGCATAAGTTGTACTTTGTGTGATTTACTGTGGTTCTCTGATCGAAATCCAGTTATTAAAATAGTGATTTTCATGCTTATTTTGATCATTTTAAGCACTTAAATACGCTTTAAACATAACATTAGAGAAATAAGCGATTTCCATCAAGAATTGTAGAAGCCATCGGCAGATTTGTTTCAATCTATTTCCTAACATGTTCAGCAATATAACAGTGTTATTTCATGCATTTTAGCAGTGGGAAACACGAGAAAACTTCGGTTTTCTACTTTAGATTCGTTCCAGACATATTGCATAAGTTGTACTTTGTGTGATTTACTGTGGTTCTCTGATCGAAATCCAGTTATTAAAATAGTGATTTTCATGCTTATTTTGATCATTTTAAGCACTTAAATACGCTTTAAAACATAACATTAGAGAAATAAGCGATTTCCATCAAGAATTGTAGAAGCCATCGGCAGATTTGTTTCAATCTATTTCCTAACATGTTCAGCAATATAACAGTGTTATTTCATGCATTTTAGCAGTGGGAAACACGAGAAAACTTCGGTTTTCTACTTTAGATTCGTTCCAGACATATTGCATAAGTTGTACTTTGTGTGATTTACTGTGGTTCTCTGATCGAAATCCAGTTATTAAAATAGTGATTTTCATGCTTATTTTGATCATTTTAAGCACTTAAATACGCTTTAAACAATAACATTAGAGAAATAAGCGATTTCCATCAAGAATTGTAGAAGCCATCGGCAGATTTGTTTCAATCTATTTCCTAACATGTTCAGCAATATAACAGTGTTATTTCATGCATTTTAGCAGTGGGAAACACGAGAAAACTTCGGTTTTCTACTTTAGATTCGTTCCAGACATATTGCATAAGTTGTACTTTGTGTGATTTACTGTGGTTCTCTGATCGAAATCCAGTTATTAAAATAGTGATTTTCATGCTTATTTTGATCATTTTAAGCACTTAAATACGCTTTAAACAATAACATTAGAGAAATAAGCGATTTCCATCAAGAATTGTAGAAGCCATCGGCAGATTTGTTTCAATCTATTTCCTAACATGTTCAGCAATATAACAGTGTTATTTCATGCATTTTAGCAGTGGGAAACACGAGAAAACTTCGGTTTTCTACTTTAGATTCGTTCCAGACATATTGCATAAGTTGTACTTTGTGTGATTTACTGTGGTTCTCTGATCGAAATCCAGTTATTAAAATAGTGATTTTCATGCTTATTTTGATCATTTTAAGCACTTAAATACGCTTTAAACAATAACATTAGAGAAATAAGCGATTTCCATCAAGAATTGTAGAAGCCATCGGCAGATTTGTTTCAATCTATTTCCTAACATGTTCAGCAATATAACAGTGTTATTTCATGCATTTTAGCAGTGGGAAACACGAGAAAACTTCGGTTTTCTACTTTAGATTCGTTCCAGACATATTGCATAAGTTGTACTTTGTGTGATTTACTGTGGTTCTCTGATCGAAATCCAGTTATTAAAATAGTGATTTTCATGCTTATTTTGATCATTTTAAGCACTTAAATACGCTTTAAACAATAACATTAGAGAAATAAGCGATTTCCATCAAGAATTGTAGAAGCCATCGGCAGATTTGTTTCAATCTATTTCCTAACATGTTCAGCAATATAACAGTGTTATTTCATGCATTTTAGCAGTGGGAAACACGAGAAAACTTCGGTTTTCTACTTTAGATTCGTTCCAGACATATTGCATAAGTTGTACTTTGTGTGATTTACTGTGGTTCTCTGATCGAAATCCAGTTATTAAAATAGTGATTTCATGCTTATTTTGATCATTTTAAGCACTTAAATACGCTTTAAACAATAACATTAGAAAATAAGCGATTTCCATCAAGAATTGTAGAAGCCATCGGCAGATTTGTTTCAATCTATTTCCTAACATGTTCAGCAATATAACAGTGTTATTTCATGCATTTTAGCAGTGGGAAACACGAGAAAACTTCGGTTTTCTACTTTAGATTCGTTCCAGACATATTGCATAAGTTGTACTTTGTGTGATTTACTGTGGTTCTCTGATCGAAATCCAGTTATTAAAATAGTGATTTCATGCTTATTTTGATCATTTTAAGCACTTAAATACGCTTTAAACAATAATTAGAGAAATAAGCGATTTCCATCAAGAATTGTAGAAGCCATCGGCAGATTTGTTTCAATCTATTTCCTAACATGTTCAGCAATATAACAGTGTTATTTCATGCATTTTAGCAGTGGGAAACACGAGAAAACTTCGGTTTTCTACTTTAGATTCGTTCCAGACATATTGCATAAGTTGTACTTTGTGTGATTTACTGTGGTTCTCTGATCGAAATCCAGTTATTAAAATAGTGATTTTCATGCTTATTTTGATCATTTTAAGCACTTAAATACGCTTTAAACAATAACATTAGAGAAATAAGCGATTTCCATCAAGAATTGTAGAAGCCATCGGCAGATTTGTTTCAATCTATTTCCTAACATGTTCAGCAATATAACAGTGTTATTTCATGCATTTTAGCAGTGGGAAACACGAGAAAACTTCGGTTTTCTACTTTAGATTCGTTCCAGACATATTGCATAAGTTGTACTTTGTGTGATTTACTGTGGTTCTCTGATCGAATCCAGTTATTAAAATAGTGATTTTCATGCTATTTTGATCATTTTAAGCACTTAAATACGCTTTAAACAATAACATTAGAGAAATAAGCGATTTCCATCAAGAATTGTAGAAGCCATCGGCAGATTTGTTTCAATCTATTTCCTAACATGTTCAGCAATATAACAGTGTTATTTCATGCATTTTAGCAGTGGGAAACACGAGAAAACTTCGGTTTTCTACTTTAGATTCGTTCCAGACATATTGCATAAGTTGTACTTTGTGTGATTTACTGTGGTTCTCTGATCGAAATCCAGTTATTAAAATAGTGATTTTCATGCTTATTTTGATCATTTTAAGCACTTAAATACGCTTTAAACAATAACATTAGAGAAATAAGCGATTTCCATCAAGAATTGTAGAAGCCATCGGCAGATTTGTTTCAATCTATTTCCTAACATGTTCAGCAATATAACAGTGTTATTTCATGCATTTTAGCAGTGGGAACACGAGAAAACTTCGGTTTTCTACTTTAGATTCGTTCCAGACATATTGCATAAGTTGTACTTTGTGTGATTTACTGTGGTTCTCTGATCGAAATCCAGTTATTAAAATAGTGATTTTCATGCTTATTTTGATCATTTTAAGCACTTAAATACGCTTTAAACAATAACATTAGAGAAATAAGCGATTTCCATCAAGAATTGTAGAAGCCATCGGCAGATTTGTTTCAATCTATTTCCTAACATGTTCAGCAATATAACAGTGTTATTTCATGCATTTTAGCAGTGGGAAACACGAGAAAACTTCGGTTTTCTACTTTAGATTCGTTCCAGACATATTGCATAAGTTGTACTTTGTGTGATTTACTGTGGTTCTCTGATCGAAATCCAGTTATTAAAATAGTGATTTTCATGCTTATTTTGATCATTTTAAGCACTTAAATACGCTTTAAACAATAACATTAGAGAAATAAGCGATTTCCATCAAGAATTGTAGAAGCCATCGGCAGATTTGTTTCAATCTATTTCCTAACATGTTCAGCAATATAACAGTGTTATTTCATGCATTTTAGCAGTGAAACACGAGAAACTTCGGTTTTCTACTTTAGATTCGTTCCAGACATATTGCATAAGTTGTACTTTGTGTGATTTACTGTGGTTCTCTGATCGAAATCCAGTTATTAAAATAGTGATTTCATGCTTATTTTGATCATTTTAAGCACTTAAATACGCTTTAAACAATAACATTAGAGAAATAAGCGATTTCCATCAAGAATTGTAGAAGCCATCGGCAGATTTGTTTCAATCTATTTCCTAACATGTTCAGCAATATAACAGTGTTATTTCATGCATTTTAGCAGTGGGAAACACGAGAAAACTTCGGTTTTCTACTTTAGATTCGTTCCAGACATATTGCATAAGTTGTACTTTGTGTGATTTACTGTGGTTCTCTGATCGAAATCCAGTTATTAAAATAGTGATTTTCATGCTTATTTTGATCATTTTAAGCACTTAAATACGCTTTAAACAATAACATTAGAGAAATAAGCGATTTCCATCAAGAATTGTAGAAGCCATCGGCAGATTTGTTTCAATCTATTTCCTAACATGTTCAGCAATATAACAGTGTTATTTCATGCATTTTAGCAGTGGGAAACACGAGAAAACTTCGGTTTTCTACTTTAGATTCGTTCCAGACATATTGCATAAGTTGTACTTTGTGATTTACTGTGGTTCTCTGATCGAAATCCAGTTATTAAAATAGTGATTTTGCTTATTTTGATCATTTTAAGCACTTAAATACGCTTTAAACAATAACATTAGAGAAATAAGCGATTTCCATCAAGAATTGTAGAAGCCATCGGCAGATTTGTTTCAATCTATTTCCTAACATGTTCAGCAATATAACAGTGTTATTTCATGCATTTTAGCAGTGGGAAACGAGAAACTTCGGTTTTCTACTTTAGATTCGTTCCAGACATATTGCATAAGTTGTACTTTGTGTGATTTACTGTGGTTCTCTGATCGAAATCCAGTTATTAAAATAGTGATTTTCATGCTTATTTTGATCATTTTAAGCACTTAAATACGCTTTAAACAATAACATTAGAGAAATAAGCGATTTCCATCAAGAATTGTAGAAGCCATCGGCAGATTTGTTTCAATCTATTTCCTAACATGTTCAGCAATATAACAGTGTTATTTCATGCATTTTAGCAGTGGGAAACACGAGAAAACTTCGGTTTTCTACTTTAGATTCGTTCCAGACATATTGCATAAGTTGTACTTTGTGTGATTTACTGTGGTTCTCTGATCGAAATCCAGTTATTAAAATAGTGATTTTCATGCTTATTTTGATCATTTTAAGCACTTAAATACGCTTTAAACAATAACATTAGAGAAATAAGCGATTTCCATCAAGAATTGTAGAAGCCATCGGCAGATTTGTTTCAATCTATTTCCTAACATGTTCAGCAATATAACAGTGTTATTTCATGCATTTTAGCAGTGGGAAACACGAGAAAACTTCGGTTTTCTACTTTAGATTCGTTCCAGACATATTGCATAAGTTGTACTTTGTGTGATTTACTGTGGTTCTCTGATCGAATCCAGTTATTAAAATAGTGATTTTCATGCTTATTTTGATCATTTTAAGCACTTAAATACGCTTTAAACAATAACATTAGAGAAATAAGCGATTTCCATCAAGAATTGTAGAAGCCATCGGCAGATTTGTTTCAATCTATTTCCTAACATGTTCAGCAATTAACAGTGTTATTTCATGCATTTTAGCAGTGGGAAACACGAGAAAACTTCGGTTTTCTACTTTAGATTCGTTCCAGACATATTGCATAAGTTGTACTTTGTGTGATTTACTGTGGTTCTGATCGAAATCCAGTTATTAAATAGTGATTTTCATGCTATTTTGATCATTTTAAGCACTTAAATACGCTTTAAACAATAACATTAGAGAATAAGCGATTTCCATCAAGAATTGTAGAAGCCATCGGCAGATTTGTTTCAATCTATTTCCTAACATGTTCAGCAATATAACAGTGTTATTTCATGCATTTTAGCAGTGGGAAAACGAGAAAACTTCGGTTTTCTACTTTAGATTCGTTCCAGACATATTGCATAAGTTGTACTTTGTGTGATTTACTGTGGTTCTCTGATCGAAATCCAGTTATTAAAATAGTGATTTTCATGCTTATTTTCATTTTAACACTTAAATACGCTTTAAACATAACATTAGAGAATAAGCGATTTCCATCAAATTGTAGAAGCCATCGGCAGATTTGTTTCAATCTATTTCCTAACTGTTCAGCAATATAACAGTGTTATTTCATGATTTTAGCAGTGGAACACGAGAAAACTTCGGTTCTACTTTAGATTCGTTCAGAATTTGCTAAGTTGTACTTTGTTGATTTACTGTGGTCTCTGATCGAAATCCAGTTATTAAAATAGTGATTTTCATGCTTATTTTGATCATTTTAACTTAAATACGCTTTAAACAATAATTAGTAAGCGATTCCATCAAGAATTGTAGAAGCCATCGGCAGATTTGTTTCAATCTATTTCTAACATGTTCAGCAATATAACAGTGTTTTCATGCATTTTAGCAGTGGGAAACACGAGAAAACTTCGGTTTTCTACTTTAGATTCGTTCCAGACATATTGCATAAGTTGTCTTTGTGTGATTTACTGTGGTTCTCTGATCGAAATCCAGTTATTAAAATAGTGATTTTCATGCTTATTTTGATCATTTTAAGCACTTAAATACGCTTTAAACAATAACATTAGAGAAATAAGCGATTTCCATCAAGAATTGTAGAAGCCATCGGCAGATTTGTTTCAATCTATTTCCTAACATGTTCAGCAATATAACAGTGTTATTTCATGCATTTTAGCAGTGGGAACACGAGAAAACTTCGGTTTTCTACTTTAGTTCGTTCCAGACATATTGCATAAGTTGTACTTTGTGTGATTTACTGTGGTTCTCTGATCGAAATCCAGTTATTAAATAGTGATTTTCATGCTTATTTTGATCATTTTAAGCACTTAATACGCTTTAACAATAACATTAGAAATAAGCGATTTCCATCAGAATTGTAGAAGCCATCGGCAGATTTGTTTCAATCTATTTCTAACATGTTCGCAATATAACAGTGTTATTTCATGCTTTTAGCAGTGGGAAACACGAGAAATTCGGTTTTCTACTTTAGATTCGTTCCAGACATATTGCATAAGTTGTACTTTGTGTGATTTACTGTGGTTCTCTGATCGAATCCAGTTATTAAAATAGTGATTTTCATGCTTATTTTGATCATTTTAAGCACTTAAATACGCTTTAAACAATAACATTAGAGAATAAGCGATTTCCATCAAATTGTAGAAGCCTTCGGCAGATTTGTTTCAATCTATTTCCTAACATGTTCAGCAATATACAGTGTTTTTCATGCATTTTAGCAGTGGGAACACGAGAAACTTCGGTTTTCTACTTTAGATTCGTTCCAGACATATTGCATAAGTTGTACTTTGTGTGATTTACTGTGGTTCTCTGATCGAAATCCAGTTATTAAAATAGTGATTTTCATGCTTATTTGATCATTTTAAGCACTTAAATACGCTTTAAACAATAACATTAGAGAAATAAGCGATTTCCATCAAGAATTGTAGAAGCCATCGGCAGATTTGTTTCAATCTATTTCCTAACATGTCAGCAATATAACAGTGTTATTTCATGCATTTTAGCAGTGGAACACGAGAAACTTCGGTTTTCTACTTTAGATCGTTCCAGAATATTGCTAAGTTGTACTTTGTGTGATTTAACTGTGGGTTCTCTGATCGAATCCAGTTATTAAAATAGTGATTTTCATGCTTATTTTGATCATTTTAAGCATTAAATACGCTTTAAACAATAACATTTAGAGAATA